>JAWPHD010014812.1:0-58964 GCA_037043455.1 Cyrtodaria siliqua | reverse complement strand
GTATTGGTAGCTGACCATTAATACTGCATGTAATTCAGGGGTATTGGTGGCTGACCATTTAATATTATATGTAATTCGGGGTATCTGGTAGCTGACCATTAATATTTTAGTTATTCAGGGGTATTGGTAACTGACCATTAATATTGTATGTAATTCAGGGTATTGGTAGCTGACCATTAATATTGTATGTAATTGGGGGTATTGGTAGCTGACCATTAATATTGTATGTAATTCAGGGGTATTGGTAGCTGACCATTAATGTAATTTTGGGTATTGGTTGCTGACCATTAATATTGTATGTAATTCAGGGGTATTGTAGATGACCATTAATATTGTATGTAATTCTGGTTATTGGTAGCTGACCATTAATATTGTATGCAATTCTGGTATTGGTACATATAAACCATCAATATTAATGTATGTTATTTTTAGTATTCTTAGATAACCATTAATATTGTATGTAATTCTGGTTATTGGTAGATAACCATTAAAATTTTACATAATTCTGGTTATTAGTAGATAACCATTAACATTTTATGTAATTCTGGGTATTTGTAGGTATTTGTAGATAACCATTAAAAATGTTATTGTACTATTTACTTTATCCGTAAGTTTCATCTTGAGAAAAACATGTGAGTTACAATTAATGTGCATTCCCTCAAATATACTAAATATTTATAATATGTTTATGAAACCCTTACTTTAATAAATAATTTCTAAATACACTTCTTTGTCTATAAAATGTGTGAATCTCAGATGATTTGGTATGACAGATGTCTTAAGAAAACTGTTGTGTTTTACCCAAATGTTGAAATCATTTTCTGAAACAGCATATAGGCATTTTTCTATTACAAATTCTAATCTTCCTTGTTGTAAAGGATACATTTAATGGGGAAAAAAACTTAATACTAAACTTCTTAAACACAGTACATTTATTTTGCATCTTGTGCAGGAAACACTGCAAAAAAATGTTGGTGAAAAAGAACTCAGATGATGGAGCTGGAGAAGGAGAACTCGAAGAAGTGTGTGTGTTCACATTTTATGCAATATTATAGATATTCATAGTGTATGGAGAGCTAATATTTGTTTTGCCTTTATAAATATACAATTATCAATTAACTATAGTGTTATTATCCCTGATATGTCTTTTTGTACCACCTGATATCACACATGATGTGCAATCTGTGATTTGCGGGTGATAACCTGTGCAGGATGATAACCCGGAAGTAAGTGATGTCAGTAACCGTGCAGGCCATTTTTTAATGTCCATTTAAATTCCATTCCCATTAAAATGGATGCAGGGGGAAAGATTTGTATCTCTGGCCACTTTTATCGAGTTCTTGGCAAAAAATGTGTCGACAAGTGCTCGATTCAGGTTTTTTTGCTTGATTACTTTCCTAGTTTTTATGTTGAGTGATTTTTGGCATAGTTACGACACTTTAAAGGTTTTAATACACAACCTTTGTCCTAACTAGTTCTTCTTAACCCCTGGCCAGATTTCAGTGAAACTTTGCAGGGATAATCGGTACCAAGCCAGGTTATGCATGTCTTTGCCGTGTTCCGGTTGAATGATTTTTGGCAGAGTTATGGCCCTTTAACGGTTTTAGAACACAGAATTTGTCCGGACTAGTTCTCATTAACCCCTTGCCGGATTTCAACGAACTTTGCAGAGACGATCAGTATCAAGCCTAGTTATGCATATTGTCGCCGTGTTGCGGCTGAATGATTTTGTTGCGGAGTTATTGCCCTTTAAAAGTTTTAGTACACAGATTTTGTCCGGACTAGTTCTCCTTAACCAGTTGCCGGATTTTAACGAAACTTTGCAGAGGTGATTAGTACCTAGCCTAGTTATGCATGTCTTCGCCATGTTCCAGTTGAGTGATTTTTGGCGGACTTTAACGATTTTAATACACAAACCTTGTCAGGACTAGTTCTCCTGAACCCCTGTCCAGATTTCAACGAAATTGACTGATGATCAGTACCAGGTCTTATTGCGAATGTAGTCGCCGTGTTTCGGTTGAATGAATTTTTGGCAGGCAGAGTTATGGCCCTTTAAGGTTTTAACACAAACGTTTTCCCCGACTAGTTCTCCTGAACCGCTGGCCTGATTTACCAAAACTGTACCAAGCCTAGTTGCGCATATTGTCGCTGTGTTCTGGTTGAATGATTTTTGGCAGAGTTATGGCCCTTTAAAGGTTTTAATACATCATCTTCGTCTGGACTAGTTCTCCTGATCCCCTGGCCAGATTTAAACGAAACTTGGCAAGGATGATCTGAACCAAGCCTAGTTGCGCATATCTTTGCTGTGTTACGGTTAATTAATTGTTTGCAGAGTTATGGCCCTTTAAAGGTTTTAATACAGAAAATTTGTCCGGACTAGTTCTCCTGACTAGATTTAATGAAACTTGGCAAGGATGTTCAGTACCAAGCCTAGTTGCACATATTATCTTTGTGTTCCACGTGAATGATTTTTTACGGATTTATCGCCTTTTACCCAGTGGGGGAGACATCTGTTTTTACTAAAAACAACCTCTAGTTAACTTTTTTTAACTAAAATTCAGTCCTTCTACAGAATGAACTCTTTCCTCTGTCGCCAATAGTTTTTCGATTCATTCAGTACTTTCTGAGATTAGCCTTTCCAAATGTTTACGGTCATTTAAGCTTTATTTCATTTCCAAAACTTTGGGAGGGCTAATCTAAGAAAGTTTATATGAATCTAAATACCCGTTCATGGTGGAGGAAATACCCACTTAGTATGTTACTGAAACAAAAAGTCACTTTCTATTATCACATCTGATAGATTTATAAATATTTCAAAATAGTATTTTTTGTGTGTGTAGTTTATTGATAAATAAATTACAACTCTCCTTTTTCCACATCACACCTGATATCATCCATCAAACAATATCAAAACCTCGGTTCTACGGACCTCGGTATTGATATTGAATTCTCGGGATTATATCAGGTGTATTATGGAAAAGGGAGAGTGATAATTTATACTTATAACACCCACAATTTAACCTAGGCCAGCCATAAAAAAGTGTTGGTTTGCTGGTCCCCTACCTACCAATGAAAAAGGGCCCTACCCAAAACTTTTTATAGCAATTCTTTAACATTATTTTTGTTTGTTGCTATCTTTAGTATATTTTTCTTTAATTTCTTAAGGTGTTTACTGTATTTAAACTCAGATATCATATTTTACTGTGTATAGTGCACACCCGTCTTCTTAGAGGTTAAACTTAGGGGGAAAAAGCTGTTTCCGTGTATAGCATCAAAATAATTTCTAGATAAAGGTGAAGTCAGATTGGCAAAGAAGCATGCAAAGAAGCATTTTCATTTGTCTAGTTCACTTATTCAGACTGTGTTTTGTAGTATTAATAGTTAATTATTCTGTTAGCTAAAATAAAATATTTGGTAAAATAAACTATTTGGAAGAGTTTGTGTTTATTTATTTACTCTTGCATCTGCTCATGCGTCCACTCTCCCTCCATAAACTCGCCCCAATAAAATGCATCGTCATTATCGTCTTCACTGCCGTCTGCTGCATTTAAATATCAGAATAGAATTGAACTGTAACAATACTATGTGTACCAGTCTAATCAGCTGGAAATCACATGATATCAAGGCAGCTGATATAAATAACAAAACAAGGGCCGAAATGTTCACCCATTTATTGAAATTTTACAACAATTATGCAAACATTTATATAAAAACAAGCTTTATAATAAACTTTATTTATTTCTAAGTCAATGAATTACTTTTATAACGCGAGTAGGTCATGAAAAATATAGTCTAGATTATCTCAAACGTCTAGAACAGTCCTCCTGAACAAAGTCAGATTTTTGCCGATACACTGGTATCGTTTCTGATTGACTGAGACAGGAACACCTGCATCCAAGATATACAGAAAGGCAGAAAGAAATACATTTATTAATAAACACAGATAAACAAAGAGGGAAACTTCATTATTATATCGACAAACTAAATGCGGAGGGTCGGAAATAATTTAATGAAAAAATAATAATTACGGTCACGTGCTTCCAGTTTAAATTTGTTTCTGTTCAAACGGTCTAGACGTTTGTAATGGTCAAGGCATTTGTATTTACAATCAAGCGTCGAAGATGATGACTACGAAAAATAAAGTATTATCTGCATTCACAATTGTCTCTGTTGTCAGATGTTTTTATCGCCGTTTTTCTCCATTTTCCGCATATAAAATGCAAGAAAAAAAGTTGTTTTTATTGTTTCCTTGTATTGTACGCATCCCCCTTTTAGAAACCGTAAAAGAAGTAGAAAAACTGTGTACTATACAAGGTAAAATACGGTATTCTTCAAATTTGAATTGAAGAGGTGTTTTAAAAAGATCTCTGGCTAATTTGACAATGAGCATAAATGTTGCATGCAATACAGTTATTACCCTTGTTATTTGAAAAAAAAGTTCCAATTTTAACCATATTTGATTTGAAGGTTTGTTATAGTATCCCATTTTCTGTATTTATTGTATCGATTAGATATTGAACACAATTTGATGTATTTTTGTTTTGTTTCAATAAAATCTTGGGACAAATTAGACAGTAAGCTCTGGAAGAAGACACATGTACTACAGATTACACATTTATAGCTAAACTTGAAAAATTGGTACCAATTAATTCTGTAAATCAGAATGAGGAATTGCGAGACCTTCAGCAGCAGTTGGAGAATATGTACATCAAGCAGACAACCACAGCAGTTGCACAGACGAGTCCATTCCCTGATAAACTATATCAGAAACCTGCCAGTAAAATACCCACACCTCAAGTGCCACCAAGAACACCCAAGGTAATTTAGTTTATCAAATCTGTGTTGCCACAGGGCTTTTTCCAGGTATTTTGGGAAAAAGGACCCTTGTAAATTTGGGAAATTTCTATCGTAATATGACCAAATTGGGAATTTTTCCATCGATAAAATGGCCAGTTGAGAATTGTTTACATCAACATGTTGTAAGTTAGGGCGAGGTAATAGCCTAAAAAGGTATTATACAGTTATCACATGTGTGTTTGGGAAACAGTCAAAACTGTTTTCCCGAGGTGGAGGGGATGGCAGTGTGAACTGTTTTCCCGAGGCCGATAGGCCGAGGGAAACATTTCACACTGACATCCCCCGACACCAAGGGAAAACAGTTTTGACTGTTCCCCAAACACACATGTGATAACTGTTTTATTACCTGATTAATGTTACTGTACGAAACAGTGAAAATGAAAATTTGTTTTATAATGGGAACCTATGGTGAAAAAAGCAACATGACGTCACGCAAACGAAATTCCACCACGTGAGGGAAACAGCCGAAACTAAAGCCCGGTAACAGTTCGTTTTCACCGGGAACAGTCTTTTCCTTAGTGAATTAGCAAGAAATGACGATATAGCATTTATATAGGAGATCAGGTAATAATAGACACTATTACATCAATAACATTATGTAACCACTGATATTGATTAGTATATAACGTAAGGAATTTATCAGTACAACATACATTTAAAAAAACAAAAACAAAACTTTTTTTCTTTCTTTTTTTTTGAGATTGGGATTTTTTTTCTCAATAATTGGGCGAAAAAGACATTATTTTGAATTGGGAATGGGTCCTTTTTAGGCCCCATGGGACACCTAAAAAAAGTCCTGTGCCATGATATGGTTTACACGTACTTCATAAGGGCTATTCCATATCTCTTACAGAACATTAAAAAGCTTTTGCACATGATCACAAATTTTCAGCTAATCACTTCTTTGCCCTGTTTGTCCTATTTAAGGAAAAAGCACTTTCATCCGTGGTCCCATCTTTGTTTAAATAAAATGCTTCTTTTGTGTTATTGATGACAACTTCATTTCATATTGTCTTTCATGATAGAAATTGATTAAAACACATACATGGGTGATATTTGATTAAATAATAAGATCTAAGGATGGTAATTGTATTTGAAAGTGCGATTAACTTAAGGATTGTTTTTCATTTTTTGCGATGATATCAAAGTATAAAACGTCAATGATGGGTCACAAATTGTATAAAACCGCGTTGCGCAGCGATAAAACTGCGTAGCGCAGCCAAGCGTTTTTTGCATGCGCTACGCAGTTTTATACAAAATTTGTGACCCATCATTGACGTGTTATACTTCGATAACATTGCAAAAAATGAAAAACAATCCTTATAATTACAAACTTATATCAATGATAATCTTTGCTGACCGTCCATTTTATTTCACATGGTCCAGTAAGCTCCAAATTAAATTAATTTCAGTTGAACCGATGAGCCAAATCACACATTTTCAAATTTGAAATCTACTCCGCCAAAAGGTAGTTCTTTACGTTTCCTAAAAAAAAAATGTTTTTAGTGGCGTAGCTGCTTTTAGGCACTGCAGACCCCGGCTGAAAACCTTTTCCCTGATATGTTCTCTTTATCCCCAAAAGCATCTTCCCACAGAGTGCATCATATTACCAGCGGAAAATGAATGAATGAATGAATGGTGTTTTACGGCACGTCGACACATAAATAGGTCATATTGTGCGCAAAATTGATGAAAAATGAAGAAATGAAGTATTAATTAAAAATTAATGTAAATATATAAAGATAAAACTATTAAAAAATAAGGGATGATAAGGTGTAATATAAACTATGTATGTAAATCAACAAATGCCCGTAAACGGGTATATAAACAAGTAAATATATATAAGAACACATTATAATGATTTATATACCGTAGTCTGATCTCTTTTAGGAAATCTAAAACAAGACTAAAATCTACAGTATCAAATAACTCTTTCATAGTATTAACATTGTAGTACCTTTGACGCATAGGATCAAAGTCTACACATTCCAATAAGATACCAGCGGAAAAAGGTTTAAAATGTTGGTTTTTCTTATTGATTCAGCTTTTAAAAATAACTTGACATACACATAATCATAAATAGCATTACGATTGTAATATTAAGCAAAAGTGTTTACCTTTACTGTGTATATTAATCTGTATTATGCTAATCTAGTCCACGTCTATTTAAGGAGGTTGGCTGGGAAAGGACGTAGTGATGAGATTTTTTTAAAATTCATATTTAAAGCTTCTTTAGTATAATTTAGATTCAAAATTATCAAAAAAAATCTAGGTCACCACACTTTTTTTCCCACTAGACGTCATTGAAGAAGGCACATATTTCTAATTTCAAATTTCACTAAAAAGAGGAAAAATATAGTCATTGAACATTTTCACAATTGTTTTCATAACATTACGTTTATTGAAAAGCAACAATTAATTTTCGATTGCATATATACATATCTTTCAAATCATAAAAAAACAGTTGTAATCCTCATTCGTCTTTTTACTTTAAAAAACAAACATATATGGACCGTACCCCACCCACTTTTGTTTTTACCGAAAAATTAATTCAAGATAAAAAATTATGTTCTAATGATCAACTTTTTTTAAAACTTGTATATGTCAAGGTCCTATGACATTTCTTTCAAAACAAGTAAAAAAATATATATGTCACCAGGCTTCTAATGATTTTTTATTAAAAACTCTTTAAATTACACCCATTTTGGAGTTATTTTGACATTTTCAATGTAAAATACTGTACACACAATATTGACATGGAGATCGAAAATAAAATTAGCTCAGTGTCTATTTTATACATGTATTCCACTACTGAAAAACAAAAATCTGATTTATTGTATAGCAAAAGGATAAATTCTACTCAGAGCTCCCATACCCCTATTTTGTTGACAACAAAAAATGATCCCAAATGACGGGAAAAATATGAAAAAAGATAATTTGCTTAAAATTTGGTATGTTACCATCTTAAATCCTACATTAAACCCATATCTACTAGAATGGAAAAAATGAAACAATTCTGTTGTCCAATAAAATTATAATTTAAAAAATAAGATGTTTAGACTTGAAGATGTCAAAACTTGCCCAGCCAACATCCTTAAATCCACTGTTTATTAGTCCCCCACCTGTCCCGGGTGGGACTATAGGTTTGCACCCTGTCCCTCCGTCCGTCCTTCCGAAATGGTTGTCCGGGCCATATTTTCAATGCTATAAGACTTTGAGATACCAAACTTGGTATGTGGATACATCTTGGGATAGCGGTGTGTCGCGTACCAAAAAAATGTCACTGTGACCTCTGTCATAGAAAATGCTTGTCCGGACCGTATTTTAAATTCTATAACACTTAGTGATATCAAACTTGATACTTGAATACATCTTGGGATAACGGTGGGTCGCATACCAAAATAAGGTCACTGTGACCTTGACCTGTGACCTCTGTCATAGAAAATGCTTGTCCGGACCGTTTTTTTTCAATACTTTAACACTTAGAGATACCAAACTTGGTATGTGAATACATCTTGGGATAGCGGTGTGTCGCGTAACAAAATAAGGTCATTGTGACCTTGACCTTGACCTGTGACCTCTGTCATAGAAAATGCTTGTCCGGACACTACTATACTATAACACTTAGAGATACCAAACTTGGGATGTGGATACATCTTGGGATAGCGGTGTGTCGCGTACCTAAATAAGGTCACTGTGACCTCTGTCATAGAAAATGCTTGTCCGGACCGTATTTTCAATACTATAACACTTAGAGATACCAAACTTGGTATGTGAATACATCTTGGGATAGCCGTGTGTCGCGTCCCAAAATAAGGTCATTGTGACCTTGACCTTGATCTTTGACCTCCATCATAGAAAATGTCTGGAAAATGTTTGTCTGGGCCGGTGGGGGACTATGGATTACCCTGCAATTCTTGATGCTCTTTACTGTGTGACGTTAATGGTTTGAAAAAAGTGACTTCATGTAAGGTTTCGTTACGTCATCGTGACTAGGAATGAAACAGAGATAAGAAACTCAGCTCGGAATGCGGAACCGTTTCATTTTCTTCCCCCAAATATAGTGTTTGCAAGCCCGAACATACCCCGGACCTCTTTTGTCGCCCAAATCAAATGTTGGGCTTCCACTTTAGTCTGCACCTGCGCAACTGAAACTATTTTATTTTGGCGTGTTATTGAGAAAAATTGGACACTTTTAAGAATGACTTACCAATCAGAATGCAGTAAATATGTGTATTGTTTGCAGTTTGTAATTATTAGTCCCCCACCGGTCCCATGGGGGACTGTAGGTTTGCACCCTGTCCGTCCGTCCTTCCAAAATGCTTGTCCGGGCCATTTTTCAATACTATAAGACTTTGAGATACCAAACTTGGTATGTGGATACATCTTGGGATTATGGTGTGTCGCGTACCAAAATAAGGTCATTGTGACCTTGACCTGTGACCTCTGTCATAGAAAATGCTTTTCCGGACCGTTTTTTCAATACTATAACACTTAGAGATACCAAACGTGGTATGTGAATACATCTTGGGATAGCGCTGTGTCGCGTACCAAAATAAGGTCATCTTGACCTGTGACCTCTGTCATAGAAAATGCTTGTCCGGACCGTTTTTTCAATACTATAACACTTAGAGATACCAGACTTGATATGTGAATACATCTTGGGATAGCGGTGTGTCGCGTACCAAAATAAGGTCATCTTGACCTTGACCTGTGACCTCTGTCATAGAAAATGCTTGTCCGGACCATATTTTCAATACTATAACACTTAGAGATACCAAACTTGGTATGTGGATACATCTTGGGATGCGGTGTGTCGCGTACCAAAATAAGGTCACTATGACCTTGACCTGTGACCGCTGTCATAGAAAATGCTTGTCCGGACCGTATTTTCAATAATATAACACTTAGAGATACCAAACTTGGTATGTGCATACATTTTGGGATAGCGGTGTGTCGCCTACCA
Source organism: Cyrtodaria siliqua (assembly GCA_037043455.1). Taxonomy (NCBI): domain Eukaryota; kingdom Metazoa; phylum Mollusca; class Bivalvia; order Adapedonta; family Hiatellidae; genus Cyrtodaria; species Cyrtodaria siliqua. Next base: position 49,141 of record JAWPHD010014812.1, on the reverse strand, counting down.
AAATAAGGTCATCTTGACCTTGACCTGTGACCTCTGTCATAGAAAATGCTTGTCCGGACCATATTTTCAATACTATAACACTTAGAGATACCAAACTGGTGTGTGGATACATCTTGGGATAGCGGTGTGTCACATACCAAAATAAGGTCACTATGACCTTGACCTGTGACCGTGTCATAGAAAATGCTTGTCCGGACCGTATTTTCAATAATATAATACTTAGAGATACCAAACTTGGTATGTGAATACATCTTGGGATAGCGATGTGTCGCATACCAAAATAAGGTCATTGTGACCTTGACCTGTGACCTCTGTCATAGAAAATGCTTGTCTGGACCGTATTTTCAATACTATAACACTTAGAGATACCAAACTTGGTATGTGATGCATCTTGGGATAGCGGTGTGTCGCATACCAAAATAAGTTCATCTTGACCTTGATCTTTGACCTCCATCATAGAAAATATCTGGAAAATGTTTGTCTGGGCCGTTGGGGACTATGGATTGCCCTGCAATTCTTGATGCTTGTTCAAATATAGGATGTGAAAATACTGGGACATTCGGAGAGTTCTCCTTTAGAAATGTAATATATAAAGGCAGGACGTCAATTATATTTAACCGAGGTTCAACTTAGGTAATCCCAGGTGTTCTTCTCCTCGATAGCAAGATATTGGCCAGTATTGTGAGATGGTGGTCTCTAAGGGGTCATTATCAACCTCTCTCAGTCATATTATCTTGCTCCCACAATCTGGCACTAATTTTATGCTGTGAATAAACCAAAGTCTATCTCGGTCTGTATAACAATGACTCGAGGGAAATCAAGGCGGTTAACCTAGATAAGACTAGGAAAAACCTGGGTAAAACCTCAGATTACTGGGGTTTGTGAATTGACGTCCTGCCTAATTTATAGATAAAAAATTAATGAAATGAGCCAATAAAGTAATTCAGTTTACATGATATAATGGTTTCATAAATTTAGTAGCTTCTAAAACCTCTCATGTTATGTGTTAAGTGGCATTATATAACATGTAATTTCACAACTAATTCACAAAGTATTTTTGGGAAGGTAATGAAACTGGAATGTAACAGAATATTGCATTTTCCTATAGATCACAGCAACTGAGACTGATGATGTGAGAAGAACACCATCTGCCCTGAGAACACCATTGCTTCTGAGGACACCATCCTCTCATCTAAAGACACCACAGAGAAGTATTCTCAAGACATTGTCTACAAACTCAGCATTCAAGAAACGCAGAGTGGTGTTTGCATCCAAGGAAGTGGATAAAGAATCCAACTCTGATGATTCTGTGTCATTTGAAGTGATGGATATTGACGTAAGTCTACACCTGTTGTAACTGTCTAACATGGCATCATAAGGATGAAAATACACCAGTTTCAAGTGAAATTTGCTCTAAAATACTACTCAATACAAAAAGTATGTCACCATGCCTGACCTTGACCTAGTTAATGGTCTTATTCTGGCACCCACTTGTGGTAATCCTGATTCCTAAGACTGTTTAGATCAGTTCCTAAGTCAGTATTAGACCCAGTCTTTAAACTTTCTGTATAAACACTAACATTGATGAGTACTGGTAATACACATCGTTACCAAAATTATATCACCATAACAGACCTTGATCGTCATAAATGGACTAGTGGCAATCATGGGTGTCAATCCAAATACGAATAAAATCATCATGTGTTTCAGTTACATAAAATTATTCAATTTTCACATGCACTAAAACTATTACAGCTCCATGATCCATTAGATTTACTTTTTGTGTTGCCTTTTCGAAGAAAACTGCGATACATAGGGATCACTTTGTCGTCCGTCAGTCCGACCATCACGAAAACTTAACCTTGGCTGTAACTTTTTCATTTCTCATTTCTTGATATTTCTTCATCAGTCTTTCAATATATACTCATCATGACAACATCGAAATAACCATACTAAAATACAATGGTCAAGGTCACACTGAAGGTCATTATATGGGTTAAATACTCATTTTTTTCATCAGGAAAACTTAACGTTGGCTATAATTTTCACATTTCTTGATATTTCTTCATCAAACTTTCAATATATACTCATAATGACAACATCGAAATGACCATATTAAAATATAAATGTCAAGGTCACACTTAAGGTCATATGGGTTAAATACTTATTTTTTTCTTCACGAAAAATTAACGTTGGATATAACTCTCATTTTTTGATATTTCTTCATGAAACTTTGAGTATATACTCATCATGAGAACATCACATGACCATACTAAAATATAAAGGTCAAGTTCACACTGAAGGTCATTATATGGATTACATACTCATTTTTGTCTTCAGGAAAACTTACTCAGGCCAGTTTGTCAAGGTCATTTATCTGGGTCCAAAAACCTTGTTAAACTGACAGGCGACACACGGAAAACCCATCTAGTTTTTATTGAAATAGTTTGGTCTGGAAAACTTGACTAATTCATATGACACTTAAAGGCATACATTCTTGTTTCGTGATGAAAGTACACTTTTGTAGAAAATATGTACAACGTCTAGCAACTGGAACCTCGTACAATTTAATATTTGCGATTTACAAAAAAATGTTTAAGGTAATGTTTGTTTTTCAAGACCATACATTTTCAGAAACAATAATGAAATGGACGGCATCAAACAGATTACTTTACTTTACCATATAGCATCTACCTTGTATTATTGGCGTTGCGACCCTTTTCTTGTCAAATTTTTAGTTTTCAGCTGGTTGTTTTCAGTGGGGGCATCCTTGTCCCATGGACACATTTGTATTTGGATTGACACCAATATAATTATGTTCCATATTGCCTCTATTTCTTTTAATGAAATAAGTTTATTTTGATGAACTTCTTTTATAAGCTTAGTTTTAAGGTTATTCTGAATAACCAAACAGAGGAGAATCTGAATCCGCATTTGGTGCTATTATTTATGGAGTGAAAGGAGAGTGCTGCGCAGTCGGTAGCGCAGCGGATTTGTAAACGGAGGCCCCTGTTTCCGCCACTGAGTTTCATCGGTGTGTTCTTGGGCAAGATACTTTCCCTTAGCCTCGTCCATCGGATGGGGACGTAAACCGGGCGGTCCCGTGTATCGGTCTATCCTCCGAGCATGTTAAAGAACCATAGGAATCTATTCGATAATAAGAGTAGGGCACGGATCCCGGATTCCTATGTGTCCTTCCCCTCTCCCTGGGGCGGCTCTAAATATCCTATACTGTGTTGATGCTAAACAACATTCAATTATGGAGTGAAATCCAGAACTTTTCAGATCACCTCCAGTGCCAATTAAGCAATGTTTATATTTGCTTGCAGGATGAAAAGGGTAATATTAAATGTGCCACACAGTTGCTCTTGAAACCATCTCCAAAACCACGGACACCTGACAGCAGACATGAAGACAAGAAACAATCAGCTATACCTCTCAACAGAACACCTAGGGGACCTCCTGTTGACCTTGGAATGAAAAAAGTATGTTTTTTTTAAAACAAATACTAGTAATCTGCTGTAAAGGTTTGAATGCATTGTTTTTCTGATATGTTATATTTATTTTAAAGTTCAAGCTGAAAAATCAATGTTGCTTAACTAGACATGTTTTTGTGTCTCCTGCTTAGCCTGGCCGACGCTTAAGGATCACTTTGTCGTCCATCGTCGTCCATCCACCATAAAAATTCAACCGGCAACCTTACCAAGCTTATAACTTGGAAAAATATGAACCTGCTGTCATCAAACTTTATCCAGTTCTTTCTTATGCATTATTCAATGCAGTGTTATGCCCCTTTTTTTTTATAAAACTTTAACAATTTAAACAAATATTCTGCTTTATAGTCCTGAAGGATTGCACCAACATTTTTATTAATACGTACATCAATTATATATTAGAAATGGATTTTTTAGTGGTAAATATAATCACCTGAGTTTTGAAAATCGGTTGAGAAGTAAATATTTTACAGCCAAAATGCTTTTTTGGTCGTTTTTTTCCCTTGTTCTGTGACAGCAGAACATTAAGCAATCTCAAATAACTTCAGTTAGCCCTAATATTTTGCTGTTAAACTATGAGAGTGTCTTAATTTACATTTAAACAACACATTAAAACTATGTTTTAGATAACAATTCTAAAACAAAATATTTTTTCCATTTTTTGATGGATTGAAAATGCCCTATAAAAAACATTTTTTGCATGTGAAATGTTTTTTTTTTGAAAAGTAAGGTATTTTTTATTTACCACTAAAGTCTGTTTCATTGATGTACACCTTATTTAGGTACTAGTTTAATTGTCTTAAAAATTCAAAAACCTTTGGCTAAAACAAGCCCCAAATCAATGGGAGTCACCATTGTAATGCACTGACTGAATATACATTTAACTCCTAAAGGATATAATTTGTTCCTTCAGTGACATGACAACATGTGTAGGGTAGGACATCGGTACCCTACCGTTTCCCATTTCACTAGGAACCGGTATTTACCCGTTTAAAAAAAAAAAGTAGTCTACCTTATTTTGAAGCTGTTCTGGCAGCGAATACTGGTAAGCTCCGAACCGGCGTGATGGCAATGAACTATCAACGTGTCGTTTTGTTTAAATAATCCAGACTCGAACAGCATGCGATTCACTGGCATTATTTTGCTGTGTAGTACCTATCAATTTAATCAAGAAACCACGTCTGTTTATACAACGTAATTTACATGCTTTATGGAACCAACTGTCATAGTCTATGGCGCGCTTATAAAGTGGAAACAGTCTAGTAGTTAGGCACGCATTTGGATACGTATTTTCGTATTCACTTTCTCCAACAATTAAATGGAATTAAAACACAAGAAACTCACAATAAGTATTATATAACTGAACATGAAATAACAAAAAAACATGTAATTTTAAAGCGGAAAATAACTGAAAATGAAATAAAATCAAGTACGATTTTGTCAATCAAACTGAACGAAGATGGGTTTCAGACGTGCCAAGCTATCAAAAGTATGTTCACTGTCATTGTTGATTCACGCGGTGTGGTTAACAGTACCATTAAAATACAGTATCTCTGGTTTCTTTAATTGGTCAACCTAATTGAAATAGCAAGAAATAGGAGGTAGCTAGTTCCCCCTAAAACAAACTATTTTTGTGCATGTTGAAGTATGCTAGTCTTTTGTTTTCTATAACTATCAATCATTGCATAATTAAGTATTAAATCATTAAATAATTAAAATTGTTTGTGTTAAAGCTGTACACGCCCTATTTTAACTGGTAATAACTCATGAATATGAATGAGTCACGTGTGAAGTAGTTTCAAATCGACGAACACCCCAAAAGTCGGTATATAAGGAGAAATCGATGCGTAAATTTCACATTTTTATTTAGCCTCCGTACAGGTAACATCGATAAATATACGGCTCCAAAATATATGTGATTAAAAAAACAATTGCCCGGAACGGGATTTGAACCACAGCCTTGCACTTGTAAGTTTTGAAAGTCGTACCCTGAACCACTAGAACACTGCTATGTATTGGTATGCTGTAGCAGTTTTAACACTAAATAGGCATTACGTAATAGCAAGCGCGCGCATACAAACTCATCAAGCGCTAAATAACAAGTCGAGATTTGGTTGATTTGAGGCGAAGTATTAGTTTCATATTAATAAAATACAATATTACACCAGGCAATGTAAATTTACACTTGCGACAATATGGACTTCATATTTAGTGATCCATCTTTAGTTGCGTTCAAATATGTTAAGTTATTTTGCCTCATAATAAATAGTAGTTAGTATACTATTTTCTCAAGTAGCGTTATAGTTCCTAGGATAGAGCACCGGACTTGAAATCAGAAGGTCGTGTGTTCGAGCCCCGAAAGAAGCTAACTTTTTTTTTCTGTAAAAATTACTGTTACCAGTGTACAGGTACGATGTGCTCTGGTCGATGAAAAAACAGTAAATGATTTCCTAAGCTATATTTGCTCGCTTAAATACCCGATTTCGACATGAGCTGGTGAACATGAAGTTACAAATAAAGACACGCCTACAAAGAAGAAATCGATTGATATAGGGACTCTGTAGCTTTAAGTGCAAAAAATCAAGACATGCACTCAAATTTCCATTTAAAATATTCTTTGCACGCTTCAAATTTTAATTTTCAGGATTTTGTGTAGAATTCTTTTAGCAATTCCACACATCCCATCTCTATAATTTCCGCGGAATTCCGAAAAAAAGCCGCGGAATAAACTCGGAATTCCGGTCTTGGGAGTAATGGACACAGGTTTTAACAGAAAATAGTTTGGACTTTGGAAAAAAATAACAGAATTTCCACGGGCAAATTCATTTTCCTCGGAAAGTCTTTGGCTTTCCGATTTCTTTGGACAAAATTGTCCGAATACGCATTTCTTCGGACCTCAACATTTTGGAAAACATTCAGGCATCGGCAATTGTGCGGAAAATAATCAGATTTCTTTGGAAAACATTCAGGCATCGGCAATTGTGCGGAAAATAATCAGATATCGGAATTTCCTTCCGAAAATATTTGGACATCGGTATTACTTTCGGAAAATATTCGGACATCGGCATTTCCTCGGACATCAGCATTTCCTTCGGAAAATATTCGGACATTGGTATTGCTTTCGGAAAATATTCGGACATCCGCATTTATTCAGAAAATATTCGGACAGAAATAATCTTTAAAATTAAACACAATTAAAATTTATTTTTGAATAAAGAAAAGTGGAACAAATTCCACTTTTTACTAATCGTTCTTTCCTCTTATTGGACATGTATTCGATTTTTGATTTTCGATTTGGTTCAGAAAATATTCAGATTTAATTTGTGTTTACCAGCAGAAATACATCGCAATTCTGTTTTTGAAATATTCCAATTGCTGCTTGATTTCTGGAACAATCTGGTTTTCTTTGGAATTTCAAATTTCAAATTTCTGCAGAAGCAAATCCATTGATTATATTAGTCATGCATATTTACAAAAGGTTCATTATAAATGGCCTGCTGCAAATGCATATAATGTATTCTGATATAGTAAAAATTAGCCTTGTAACTGCCAGTTTTGAAGTAACTTTTTCTTCATTAGGCGAACGTGTTTGTGTCCGAAATGGCCTGCCGAGTTACTTCCCTTATATGCATTATTGCCATTTACACAAAATGAAACAAATTTTGTTGCACAGTTCACATTCAAATAGTTATCAAAATAACTTATTTTTTGTTGAATCAAAATAACTTGTTTTTGTTGAATGTATTGGAAATACACTACAGTGCTGGATCAATGTAATTTAGACTGTATTATGTATATTAGAATACCTGTTCGGTTTAAAATAATTTTATTACATTTCTATGCGTGAAAGATCGGGCAAGAATATTCATAATCGCTAAATATTAATAACTAACTCAGAACACAATAATAACTAACGTTGCTAACTCAGAACACAATAACTAACGTTGAGGCGTGACGTCAACAAAGTGTTGCTGACGTCGACGTCATCCGCCGATAACGTTCAATAAAGCGAATATTTGTTTGAAAAACGTAATTTAAAATGTAATAAATAGATTATTTAACTGCTGGGATCGATTATTGGGTAATCCTTCACTTGATGGTAGACGTGCTTTGTTTTTTCACTCACTCGCTTGCGCTCGTTCGTGAAAAGAATCACACGTCTACCACTCGTGAAGGATTTCCCTATAGTCGATCCCAGCAGTTAAATAATCTCTATATTGCTTTGTTTTTCACTTACTCGCGTGCACTTGTTCGTTAAAAGAACCACACGTCTACCACTCGTGAAGGATTTCCCTATAATCGATCCCAGCAGTTAAATAATCTCTATATATTCTTATACATGTACATATACAAACTTTATGCAGACTTATTAAACAGGGACTGTATGTTAAACAGGTCCTGCTATTAATTAAGCTCATATAATGCTTTTAAATAACTTGGCACAATTGATCACCATAACAAGACGATGTGTCGCGCGCAAAAACCAGGTCCGTACCTCAAAAACAGGTACGCATTTTCGTGTCCGGACCATTACGTCGCAACCCCTTCAGGGATGGCACAAGTGATCACCATAACAAGACGATGTGTCGTGCGCAAAACCCAGGTCCGTATCTCAAAGGTCAAGGACACACTTGCAGTTCATAGGTCAAAAACAGGTACGCAATTTCGAATCCAGACCGCAACGTCACAACCCCTGCATTGATTTTTAAATAACTTGGCACAAGTGATCACCATAACAAGATGATGTGTCGCGCGCAAAACCCAGGTCTTCAAGGTCACACTTGGAGGTCAAATTGTGTCCGGTCAATAACTCCGTCATTCATGGACGGATTTTCAAATAACTTGGCACAAGTGCTCACCACAACAAGACAATGTGTCGCGCACAAAATCCAGGTCTGTGGCCCCAATGTCAAGGTCACACTTAGAGGTCAAAGGTCAAATTGTGTCTGGTCAATAACTTTTGCATGCCTGGAAGGATTTTCAAATAACTTGGCACAAGTGCTCACCACAACCAAACGACATGTCAATCACAAATTCCAGGTCCATGGCTCCAAGGTCAAGGTCATACTTAGAGGTCAAAGGACACTTCGGGGCATTTATCACTTACAGTGATATTTCTTGTTAATAATTAGACTAACTTTTATCATAGATCAAAGTAACATACTGCTGTATATCCATGCTTTTATGGTATCCTGCATGCATAATGTACATGTATATTGTTGTTTTATAAGTTAATGTATCACTCCTAAGTCACTTTTAAAAACATTTAATATTTCATAATTATTTATTATTGTTCCAAATAAATATGCCAGATATTTCTGTATAAACACACTCACTTGTGTTTGATAATAGTAGCACCAGTTCCATTGGCTAATAAAAGTCACATGACTAACTGTAACACAGTCAGCTCCTAAGGTCTTAATTAATTTACACACATCAGATGTGATCCGAGTAACATTATAGCATATGGGTATCATGAATTCATTAGTATGAGAGCTGGATATCTGTACTAATTAGCTTATCTCAAGTATTCATGATCAAAAGGGTTAAAAGTGTATCATGAGTATAAGTAAGTACAGGGTCCTTATATATAAGACTCTGGTTAGAACTAAATAATCTGGGAGTAAGATTTTTTAATTCTTAAGTACTTACAATACATTTTTTTTAATTAAAATGAATTGTAGTGCTTATTTGCATATAGTATAGTCGGGGTTTTATAGTCATACTTTTATAGTGTAGAATTTCTGTGTATCAAAAAGAAAAGATCTAACTACCTCAAAAAATTGACTGTCATAATTATATGGCCTAACATGTGCTAAGAATGACGTAAAACACCATTCAAAGTTACTTGTTAGAGTAGAGCACACGCTGCATAACAATTGCTAAGTTAAAAAATTACCTGTCACGAATCCTAGACTAGTAGTAAATTTCGCGTTAATACATCAATTTCAACGCAAATGTATCAATCGAAATAATAACTTCAATGATGCTGAAAATTAATAATGTTAAAAATTTCTAAGTTGTTTTCCGAATCAAACAATGACTATGTACTTACACTGAAGCAGTTTCCGAATGATAAATCAACTAAGTTCTCATTTGCCGTATAATTTGTCCGCGGAAAAAATTCCGAAGTCCGACAAATATTCGGAAAAAATGTATCGTTTTCCAAATTCGGACTTATTTTCCGAACATTTTATGTAATTTTCGATATATTTCCATGGAAATCTTCGGAATTCCGATTCGCACATCGGAAATTCTACAGACGGGATATGACAGGAGTATATGGTGTCATTTGCCACTCTTGTTTTGGATGTAAAAGGTTTTTAATGTAAAAAGAGGTACTGTGAAATGGTAAAAAAACTTAATTCTTGTTAATAATTATTTACACGTTTTTCTATGTTTTACTATTGACAGCAGAAGAAGAGTCGTCACCATGGTAATATAGAAGACGTTGAACCAAATCAGCGTTCTGGTGCTCATGATGAAGAACAACCTCTTAGTGATATTCCAAAGGTCAGTACAGAAATTCTTCAATATTAACTTGCCTGCAATTGTCTTAATTCTACTTTATACAAATATGTTATATTTTAGCTCCATGCGTTAATGCTTTGCTTGATTTCTTTGCAATTTAATGGGTATTGCTTCTTAAATACAGGTTTGTAAGTATTGTTTAAATATTGTGGTTTATTGCTGTTAATGCAATGTGAGCCTGTATTTTGTTTAAATAGTGGTGTTTTTTTCCTTTTCAGGTTAAGAAAGACAAACCTGCATCCGTCCGAAAAGCACCAAATAAGAGTGCAGGAAAGTTCTTCAAAAACAGTCCACAAAACAGAATGTCCAAGTTCAAAGAAAAGCAGGATATGTCATGGTTTGAAAATGATGATGTTTTTGGTTTTGGTAGTGAGGATTGAAAAGAAAAATGCAGCATTGAATCAAGACCAAGTTGTGATGTATGGTAGTTTGAATGCTTTTGACAACCATGCAATCCAGTTATAATCATAAAATTAACCATGACATGTGAAAGCCAGAAAAATCTCCTAGGAACTGAATCAGTTTCGAATGAGTTTTTAAAAAAAAAATGAATGTTGGCATCAAAACATTTTTTATCTAAGTCACCATCACACTTTAAATGGCAATTTTGTCTTGGATAAAATAATATATGCAAGCAAAATAAGTATTTCTGTTTCTACAATTATAAAATTTCAGATATTTGGTTACCTAGAGATGGCATATTCAAATTAATTCATTTGCACTATTAATATGTATATGTTGGTGCGCTGTAAAACCCACTTCATTTCAATTCAATGTTTTTTAAAATTGAACACCCACCCATAGATGCAAACGTGTGTTTAAAGAACCACATTTCAGAAAATAGGATTCACCCAAATTGCCTTCCAATGGTCCCAGGTTTGTTTTAATGGAAAAGTCCTCAAGGTAACCAATTTTTATAAAATTTAAAGATTTCTAAAGGTATACTCTAGTAATTCGTCTCTGTTTTCTTGAACAAAATCTACATTATTTTCTAGTGTTTATGACATTTTAAAACTAACGGAGTTACAGTTCTTGTTTGACTTACCTGTTGTTGTTTTTGTCACAATTTAATTAGTGGCCTTCAGATTTATATTGATGTCTGCTCCATTTCTATTCTGGTTATTTTTAAAATATAAGGTGATGTCCATTTAGGGAAGTAATACTTTGATGCCAACATCACATTTCTACTTTTCAATGTTCATGTTTTGTGTATAGTTTTCGTATAACAAATTCATGTTATTGTTTGCTTTCAAGTAACGGAAACAGTAGACAAATGTTTTGTATTGAAATAGTTTCCACCCGTTTGAAACAAAAGTTATTGAAAAACATATCTTATGACTGCTGTTATCTGTGATGCAAAAATATGCTTTCTGTGATATACTGTTTCCTATTAAACTTGTGTCCATCTGTTGAGACAATATTATACTATAAGGTATTTAAACTATTTTGTTTGTATGATCATAAATTTATACATGTTTTTGTTAATTATTATACTACAAATGAGATTTGTTTTAAGTACATGTATGATCTGTATTCATAAAATGTTAATTGTATTTCTGATTGCAGAAAATAGTATCCCTTTCATTTGTAGCACTACCGGCAGAGCTTATGGGATGACGAGTTGTCCGTCGTCTGTCCTTTAACTTTTGCCTCGTTAACACGATAGGGCCTTCGTTTTTATCCAATCTTTAACAAACTTTACCAGATTTTTGATATCAATGAAATATTGGACAAGTTCGAAAACCAGCCTGATCCACAGACATATTAATAATTTTTTGTTATTAGGTCTGTGCCTGATCCGACCAGAAACACTTGATAGATATTCCGGTTGGGTGGGAAGGTTATGTGATAATATACTGTAACAGGACAATATTAACACTAATGTTATAATTGAGATATTTTATTTGTCTGTGATAATAAATTCGCTTCTCTTACTGCCTATCTGATGAAATTGTTAATTTAATATTGTTATTTTTTGTATTTGTACATTGTTTTAGATAAATGTTTAAAAAAAAAAAAAAGGACTTCTGATTTTATTTAATGTTGGACCCTTTTCCTTCGGACTGTTCCATTAAAACATACCCGAGAACCCAGGAAGGCAATTTAATAAACATATATGTATGTTTAATGGAATAGCCCTCAATAGTGTCTTGGGCACCTTATATTCTGAGGTACAACACACGTGCGTAAGCCAACTTTAGCCAGGGCAGTGTAGCAGTACCGAGATGTAGTAGACAACTATTCTAAGTGTGGTCCTTGTAGCGTGCAGGTTGTTTTCCAAAATGTCGAAATATAAAAGATATTATATTGCATATTCTAAGGACTGCCATTAATAAATGACATGAGGTCATAAATAGAGTAAGAACGTAGTGTTTTTATATGTATGTCATTTCTTTTATTCACAAATGATTTCATACATTTAAATAGACAAGTTACAGAAGCAGAAAGTGTATAAACAATCACAAATGTAAACTATCATCACGGCAAAAAAGATGTAAAAAGTGTACAAAAACATGTTCAGAGTGTTACAAATGGCAACTAGATGACTTGTTTATATAAAGTTCAAAACCTATTTTATTTCTTTGATGTGTTTTCATTATATTTTAATATATTTTTTATAAAATAAAAATTTGACAAAATTACAGAATTTAAGATTACATCGATTTAGGAATGATGTACTCATGATCAATGTTTTAATTTAAGATGGTGTGTAAATGCATATCAAAATAAAGTGAAATATTAGGGTGATATTATCCATCTAGAGTGGGTGCCTCTGGGCTCCTCACGTCCATTACTCGTCCCCAATTATAGTCAATTGTTTTTTCTTCCCACTCCAAATGTGCGTGGTTGCCTATCAACTGAATCTGAAAAGGTATAGAACGAATTGTTTTTTACATTTTAAATGAACTATTTTAAATGAAACTAAGTGTGATTAACTATATTTGGTTTTTGTTCCAACTTCTTTCAAACAGTTCTAAATATTGGGGTACATTTAAAAGTAGGTTTAAAAGTCAAACAGGAAATATAGTTTTTACAGAACACAGTCAAACCAAAAAACATGCATTTAAACAAACAACAATTTACAATGTTAATAAGCAAGGCATGTGACATGAAACACAAAACGGTTGACAATAGGAGTACTGCCCTTGGAACGGTCAGTGACAAAAAGGACCGTTGAGGATTTAAAAACAGGCTCTAGGGTGCATTTAAACGTCACTCACCCTAAGTCATACACATTTGTAATCAACATGTCACCACGGAATTTGAAACAACTATGTTTTAGATATAATAAGGGCCAGAGTGTTTTTTTTATTTGTTGGTTTACGGGAGAGCCTGTCCTGTTTTTTGCCCAAATAAAATTTAAACCGATTTTATGTTATTTTTTTATTGCCAGTCCGACTTCGAGTGCAATCATAGTGAAGAATTGTTTCAGGGAAGTTTTCGTAACTGTATATTTTTCGTACCGTTAAAGCAAATACGAAGATAAGTAAATCCACAGTCTGCATCCCTATGCCTGAAAAATGCTGAAACATTTCCTAAAAAAAAACTCCAGTCATTTGTAACCCCTGCCCACCACCCAACCCGGTACGTAGCAGTTGTAAAGAAATGGGCTTTGAACTTTCGACTGTCCCGGTAGTGCTGTGGATAGCAGGGGTTTTGCATCCAAAAACTAGCTAAGGAAGACAGCGGTCCCAGAGGTTTTCACTATATTTTATATGTATTTATGTTTACATGTTTAAAAAAACACAGATGGAAAAAAAATCAATCCCATATGTGGACCTCACATCAAGGTCTTCTGTTGTTGTTTTCCAAAACATAAAAATATAAAAATGTCACAAAAAAGTTAGAGTTTATTATAGACTCGATGTAAATGCTGGTCTTAATTTTATTTTTATTTCGTCCTTCCTAGTAAAAATTCCTAAAAATTTCCCGTAAACCAATAAATAAAAAAAAATCTGCCCTAATTGTTCATAGATAGATATGTATTTATCTATTGATAGATATGTATTTATCTATATGTACTTACAGCGTCAAGTAAAGGTGAACGCACAGTTTTGCCTTTTAACTTCTTTCATGTCCAGCGTACTGAACCATCTGAAAAAGAAAACAACAAAACTATAGTCACATGGGGTTAATGACACCAGGGGCCTTATATATTTCAATTTTCAAACCCAGATGAAAACATTACCGAGGCGTATGTTATATACGCACATTAAAACAAAAACATATTTTACTGGTTTCAAGATTGCCCTGTTTTGATTCAGATTTGTAAAACAACAAAAAAAACTGTTTTACTTACTCTTCTGAATTTAGATTTCTCCTATTTTCGCCAATGGTGAATCCTTTGCTTCACATTTTTCCTGGAAACATATTTAAAATTGAAAAAAGCGTTAAATGTACATAATATATTTTTCCTTAAATTTTGAACAAAAAAGATTGCCATTTTGCGTCGACATATTGAAGCCGAAACACGCGAAAACGACCCTTCAGACAAAAAATTCACACTTTACGTTTTTTGATGTTTATGAAAACACGGTGATTTTCTCTTTCAAAATCTCTTTATTTTATGTTGATATCTTAATTAAAAATGATTTTATCTCAATTTGAAAATTAAAGATCGTAATTCACCATTAATTTTTGACGCTGACGTCGTCGTCTTGGGACAACGTCCGTTCATTAAATAACAAACAAAAAACATAAACAATTACCATTTTTCTATAGCATCAGCTATTTTATATTAAGAAAACATATTCCCTATGATATAATAATTACGTAAAAACACAGAAGTGGCGAGAAATTTGATCAGTAATTAACTGATTTACCGGGCCGACGTCATAAAATTGTTTACGTTATGACGTTGTCGTCTAAACGTCCCGAAGGGACGTTTTCGCGTGTTTGCGGCTCATATATATATAGCATAGATGTACACGTACAGAACGACCTTAATGCTGTATATAGTGTCTACGTAAGCTAGAGATTTTACGAAAACGATAGCTTGCAGTACCTAAGGACTAATCCTTTAAAACATCCATAAGACCCCAGGAAGGCACTTCTGAAGTTCAACTACATTTCCTGTTCGTTTCTTGTATCTAATTACATTGTATACAATTTTGCATCTATGGGTGACATAGATGCAAAATTGAACCAAATTTCAGAAAATTTGGATCACCCACAGATGTGTATTAAAGTCCCGGGATGTTATAATGGAAAAGCCCTAACACCATAATTAGATACAAGAAACGAACAGGAAATGTAGTATTCAGAGAAACACAGTCGACCAAAAACAAAGACGTATACAAAACAAACGACAAAATATGCAACAATACAAAAATAAAAGTTGACCAATAGGGGTAACTGAATATGGAGGGTGAAATGACAAAAAAAGCCAGTGTGGTTTAAAACCAGTTTCTAGGGTTCACCAAATCGCACTCTTACCATATTGTCATCCCAATAAAACGGGACAGCGTGAATAAAGAAATCCCTGTCAGGCTATATACATCTAACATAAACAGAAGACCTTAATAAGCAATGTAAGTAAAACACAAACATGATATGTACAAAAAACAAAAAGCCTAGGACACCACACAGTAAGTGCTCAATAACATGGCAGAAGCCAGAGCAAGAAGAGAGTGGTCAGAACCCCCCCCCCCCCCCCCCCCCCCCCCCCCCCCCCCCCAAGTCATGTTCATTTTATCATTTTTTGTTCATGTTCATTAAAGGTCTTCATCATGATCCCTGCATTGTATCAGGTGCTATCTCGCTCGCATCAAAAGAGCAATGGCAGAAAAAACAATAAACGTGGCTCCAGCGTAAATGGAGTTTTCTACGATAGAATTTGCAGCAACTCTGCAGTTCAGGGTGAGAAGGTTCTAGGCCTATTTTTCCATATTTTATCTCGATGTACATGGAAGATGAGCCTGGCATGTTTCATGCCTGTTAGGCGCCATATAACATTTTCATGTGTTGGTGCGCCTTAAAACCCAATTCAATACAATACAATACAATACTTTTATATTGTAAATAGAGGATCTTACATGAGTACTCATTCATTATTGAATTTATTAAACAAGTTGGCAAAATGATATAATGCGAGGGCTCTTGCCGAGCATTATATCATTTTGCTAACGAGTTTAATAAATTAAATAATGTGAGAACGAATGTTAGATTCCTATTTATTACATAACTTATAACGTCACATTACGTCAGAAAAACGTACATTAACGTGACGTCCATGACGTCATTAACGTTATGTTATACCACTAGTGGAATATCGAAAATATTGAATGGTGTTATTACACTCCCACACCCACATGTTATGTGATAAAAGTAGAAAGCGGGTAACGGTCTAAGTTTATGGTAACGGTAGCCCTAATGAAGTAGCTATTGTGTTACATGCAAAGGTTACCAATATGAAAGTCCTCAAGACGGCTCGAAGCTCTAAAAAAACGAATAAGTTAAAAAGTTGCTCTGGGAACATCCGCGTTTAAGTGGGGTTAACAATGTCAAAATTAAAATCACCTCTCTTCAGGGTGAGAAGGTTCTAGGCCGTACTATTCTCCATTTTCAATAGAGAAATGTAAATTGAGAAAATAAGCAACAGTCTCAGAAATAATAGTTTGAGTTGAAGTTCTTTAGGATATACATGTAGTGTATCAACCATAGAAGGGATTAAATGGTTGTCGTATATAAATAGTGCATCCTGGTGAAAAACTCGACTTAAATATACAAAAACAAAACTGCGATAAGAGATTCAGAAGCAGTCCCTTGATTGATCCTAAACATTTTCGCAAAGACATGAATTGACACTGGATAGGTTAAAACTATTTTGTGTGGCATGTTTGTAGATAAGAAACCACCAACTGCACCTCAAGTTTGCAACATAATACTTGAAACCACTTACTTCAATGGGTCATTTTAAGTGATAGCATGGTTATGTACATGCATTTGTTTGTAAACATATACCCGATGTAAAAAAAAAAGGACCACTCTTACCAGCTTCAAGAACACTGATCATGACGAGTGTTCCCCCCCCCCCCCCCCCCCCCCCCCCCCCCCCCCCACACACACACACACATACACACCCAACGTTAGTTAAAGTAGCTATCCCGCCAACAACAGCCAAAGTTTACAACATATGTACACCGTTTCTAAACCTACTGATGAGGAGGTATATAAGTTTATAACTTCCATATTTTGAGAATCCAAACTCTATAGACGCACTATAAACGGCTTTAATCAGCCAATCCAAACCCTAAAACTGGAGCGTCGAATTGATGATTCATTTTACGCATATTCAATCACGGGTATTTTAAGAACCCATTAATAAATCCATACTTTTAATCTGCACGTATACATTATTATATAACCTGAACACCTGAATAGAGTTTTGATAAACGGTTTTATAGTGTGATTTTGGCGTTTTTTGGCGTGTTAGTTTCTTTAAATGTTTTTAGAACTTTTAGAAACATGTCGGTATGTAACTGTTTGTTTTCTATAACTCACTTAAGACAATAATCCACAAAGAGTTCACCGGCGAATGAGATCAGCTCCGGATCATACAGCGGTCTGAAGGCGACATCGAAAATGTTTTCCTTTGTATCTTCTAGGCTGCCACCATCAAATGGTGTTCTGAAGAGAAAAAAAAACCGTTAAAATGTTTGTTATCCAGCATATTAACTAGATCTATATGCGAAAGCATTTTTTAACATGGCAACGTTTAAGACTATATTTTTATTATTTATGTGGATGGACCATGCACAAACAGTATGGTACAAAATTCGTAAACTACTAAGACCCTTTAGCACCAACCCCTATACTTTTACGAAGCATTCAAGGTATCCAACACGTTGTGTAGATATTGCAAAAAATGCATATCGATTATAAAATGTAATGCATTTTCAAAAAAAAAGAGAATTTAAGAATTTGACTAACGAAAGAAATTATTTTAAGAAGTTCACACAAAGTAGCAAATACAGCCATACAAGAGAAGGCAGTATACGATAACCATCGACAAGCAGCACAAAATAGCAAATACAACCATACAAGAGAGGCCAGTATATTGTAACCATCGACGAGCAACTAGTGTTTAGTGAAACGTGCCCGGTCATTAAGAAATATCAGCAGTTCGATGTTAAATAAATGTAAAAGATCGCAACATGTACACGAACTATAGCCAATATTCAGACTGTGGACAAACCTGCCAGTGACAATATCGTAAGCCATGCAGCCGACACTGAAAACGTCAATAGCGGGATCACGGTTACCACGGAAACGTTCTGGGGCTGCAAATGCCGGAGTGAACACATCTCGGGGCTCCTTGTCCGGAAGATCGGTCGTTTTCAGAAAACCTGTCTGAATGGTGGAAAATAAAATTGCAGCAAAGTTTTGATGTACAGTATTTGTTTTACGGGTTTATAAAGGATGAACATGCACTTTTTAAGTAACTATTAAAAATAGTTATAATTACACCTGTCTTTCATGATGAAGTACAGTAGTTACACAAAGCAGTTGCTAAGAAAAATATGGTATAGTGTAGAAAACGTGTATTTCTTTTAAAAGTTTACATACATTTTCTAAGTAACTGGTGTATTTAATAAAATAGCCACATCTCAATGTATACATAGTCCACATGCAACTTGAATCTAAGACATTCTAAAGATGGTTTTCAAACAAAGTCAGAGTATCATATATTTTAGAGTTATAGCAGGCGAACATTTACACGACTATGATGAATCCTATCTATACTTATTTCAAAATGTAGCGGAAAAATGCTTACTTCCACCTTCGTTTTTGTTTATGACATTACTTAAAGCGAATTATTTTCATTTTTGACACACTTATGGGAATACGAGTGTATTTTGTTTTTGTATCAGTCGCAAAAAATTGTCCCATGATATAATTGAAAAATATGTCGATTGTAATAGCTAAATAATTGTATTATCTTGATTTTTCTGCGTGAAATTGGTATCTTTCGCATTATATGACCTTAAAATCTGCACTTAGTTCGGAAAACCGCGAAGATTATTGTCGCGAAAACATGTTATTTTTATCATTTATTTTTGGCTTTAACACCACGTGCAAAAACTCGCACATCATTTCTGGGTTGAATTCTTGTCAACGAAAACATAATGTGGAATGACAATCGGTTTTAATAAAAGTTTTGTTAACGAAACAAAGCGCCGAAATAAGGAAACAATGCATACTAGACTGGAAATCCCTGGTTGTTCAGCAGAACCTTGGATGGCTTGATATTTCCATGCACGATTTGGTTCGTGTGCAAATACTCTAAACCAATCAGAACGCCGGCCGTGATAAACTGGGCGTGTATCTCGCCTATCACGTGACGTGACTGGTCACGGCGTAGAAGCGTTCGAAGGTCGCCAAGGGCATGGAACTTGCACAGGAACAACACACTACTGCTGACTGGTCCTGTCATACAGTCCTTCAGACTGAAATAAGGCGAATGAGTTGTTGTTATTTATACAATGATATGTCCAACATTCATTACTCTCATATATATGTATAACCCAAAACTATGCATTGTTCGCACTGACTGAATATCTTGAAAACCTGAACACCTGACTATTGCTCGCGGTTCTTGTTTGATTTAAACCCTTTGGCATTTTCAGATACAATGTTGAAAGTACAAAAACAACTGTTTGTAGATGATGAATGGAACATAACGTTTTAGTGGTAGTTACTTACTAGCGTGACGTGTTCATGTAGTTTGTATGGCTCGAGTGTGATCCATGAGATGTGGCATATTCACAGAGGTGATACAAGTTCTAGTATATATACTGGGCGCTCGACTGTGTAAACGTGTCGATTCTTACGAATGGCGGGAGGTATACAGTACTGATTCTACCCAGGAAAAAGGTTATCTGCCTTCACCACTAAAATCGACCGTCCTACAAAGCTTAAAATGTGCTGAAAAAACGACGTTAAACCCCAAACAAACAAACAAACAAACGAAATCCTTTTGTTATATACCGTCATAAGAAATGCTCGTTATTATAATACTGTAGATTATATAGACTACAAAAGCAAGGCAACCCCGTCCTACGGTGTTGTGGTCGTGATCTATTTAAAGAAGTTGGCCCATCAGCAAACACTAAAAGCGAAACAGGCTTTTAACTAGGTATATATATATTATTGATATGCATAGTTTTAAATACTTTAGTTTTAAAAATCAGTTTAGCAACAAACATTTTCAGGCAACATCTTTTTTAAAAGAGTTTTTTCATATAAAATGTATTGCTGGGACAGCGCGTATTGAAAACGAACGTTTGATGGTGGAAGCTGTGTTGTGGCAGATTGCATCTGACATGTCGTAAACGAAATGTGTTTAAACTAACATCCCGTGCACCTCTAAGTGGCGAGGCGCGGGAAGAATATCTTACCCATCTATGAAATACGAGTTTCTTAGATCGGCCATTCCGATGACATCAATGTCGTCTGTTTCTTGGTCACTGAACACAGACAACACAACTACCTCGTTACGGTAACTTGCCTAAAATTAGAAAATACGTATGGAATTTTGCTTCACCTTACAGGCATACAACAGGCAGTAATTGTTGAACAATACTTGTACATAACATGATGTAATACAATCTTCTTGTTGTTTTTTTGTGTGTTTTTTTTCCGCCCCGCCCCCCCCCCCCCCCAAATCCATGCAAATTCATGTTCATTTTATCATACCCCCCCCCCCCCCCCCCCCCCCCCCAAATCCATGCAAATTCATGTTCATTTTATCATATTTTGTTCATGCTCATTAAAGGTCTTCATCATGACCCCTGCATTGTTTCAGGTGCCATCTCGCTCATATCACTAGAGCAGTGGCAGAAAAACTATAACGTGGCTCCAGCGTTAATGGAGTGTCTACAGTAGAATTTGCAGCAACTCTGCAGTTCAGGGTGAGAAGGTTCTAGGCCAGTTTCTCCATGTTTTATCTCGATGTACATGGAGGATGAACCTGGCATGTTCATTCCTGTTAGGCGCCATATAACCTTTCATGTGTTGGTGCGCCTTAAAACCCTACAATTCAATTCAATTGTTTGTTTTTTAATCAAATGTCGGTGCTTCAACCTCCTAAACTGTCGTCGGATTGGTTTAGCTGTTTTGAAATAATTCGTATGTGTTAAGTAACCACCCCACGTATTCAGATCGCTTAACTTAAAGCTGTCAAAATAAATGCTTTCAGACGTTAACAATGCTAAACATATAAGACATGCATACCTTGTATTTGGTAGCAAACGTGCCGGCATGGAGTTCCTCCGTTATAACCATTTGCCGTAAACCGTCGGTCTTGTATCGGCTGAACATGGACTTGATCTGACCGGTCACTATCTGTCGTTGTAAGAGTTCCAGCTTCGTCTTGGGAATTACTTTTGTATTCTTTCCATTGCGCTTTTTCCTTTTCCTTGATTTTTGTTTGTGTTTACTCTCCTCATCATTTATCTTAGCGATATCTTTTGCCACGTTTTGCGGTCTGTCTGTTTGATTTATCTGAACGCTGGTGTTTTCGCTTTTTTTGAATTTTACCGTATTATTAGAGTCGACATTGGGTTTGACGTCTTTCGTTTTACATCCATTAGACTTTGAATATTGTGTAAATGGCTCTTTAGACTGTACATCGTTTTGGCTGTGTTTTATTAATTTAGCTTTGTTCAGCCTAGAGTTATCTTTAATGTGTTTTACATCTGTTGCTTTACCATACATTAGTTCATGATCTGTTGTTTTGCAAGAGGATTGTTTTTGTAGAATAATAATTTGTTTTGCGTTACTTGTTTTTATTACAGGTTTGTGGTTGTTCTTTTCATGGTCTCTATTTCTTACCGAATATCTGGTATCCCTTTCGGAAGGTTTTACGTCACTGGATTTTATCACAGGTTTATAATCTTTCTTGTCACGTTCCCGACCTCTTGAAGAATATCTTATATCAGTTTCGGAAGTTGTTGCGTTACTGGTTTTTATCACATGTTTATGATCGTCCTTTACAGGCTCTCGACCTCTTGACGAATAGATAAGATCACTTTCGGAAAAGCTAATGATTGTCCTCTGTGAATCACTGTATGAATAATTGGGCGTCCTGTCGTGCTTTTCCTGATAATCATTTCTCAGCCTTGTTTTAGCATAGTCATTATTCCTTGCATAATACTCGTTTTGGTTCTGGTATCGGGTATTATAAATTACTTGCGTATCAACTAATGACTTTTCGTTTTGCAAGCGTCCATAAGACTCATAATCTGGAAAGACGCGTTCTTGCCTCGGTGAAATTCGGCGGTTGTCGTGACTTAAACGTCTCTGAGGATGCGATCTGTTGCTCTCATCTGTACGTATTGGCGACTCCTGAAACGTAACATTTCTCATCAAGGTGCTTGGTCCTAACCTCGGAATCTGACCATCTACCACATCAAGTATGCAATGAGTTTGATTCAGGATGCTGTCGCCACCCCCAGGTTGCTCCGTGTCTTTGTGATGTCTGTTGGGGTGTTTGTCGGAACAGTTATCTGGCGAGCACTGGTGTTTGTTGTCATCAACTGGGCTTATAGT
This sequence comes from Cyrtodaria siliqua, assembly GCA_037043455.1. Classification (NCBI taxonomy): domain Eukaryota; kingdom Metazoa; phylum Mollusca; class Bivalvia; order Adapedonta; family Hiatellidae; genus Cyrtodaria; species Cyrtodaria siliqua. Next base: position 26,564 of record JAWPHD010014812.1, on the reverse strand, counting down.
AATCGATTCGGGGCTATCAATTCCAGGCAAACACCGTATACGTGTCAGAGGTGTGAATAAGTGGCTATAGCGTCTCTTTGTTTCTTCGTCAAACGTGGATGCTAGTATACGTCTGGTGCTGTTTGGAAAGGATGCATTCAGATCTGGTAGCATGTCCTTCCATACTATATCAACATTCAAAACTTCTGTTGTGACATCTACAGAAATTACGATATCTATATTTTCTTTATCCTTGTCATTTGGCGTATCATGGTTATTTGTATGGAACATAGTGTCGCTGTGCGTTTGTGATGCAAGAACTCCTTGCACTTCCGTCTCGCAAAGGTTTTGATTCGTTTCGTACTGTTTAAAGAGGACATTCGTTGTACTTATATAATTTGTAACGTGTTTGAGCGACTTGGTCGTAGGTTTGCTGTCTGTCGGTAAGTTTGGATCGTCGTATAGTCTGTCGTGATTAAAGGCAACGCTCTTCACTCCACTTGCATATACATGTTCGCCATTATTAGAGGTGTTGTGTGACTCGATCTGCACCTTGTGCACATTGTGTTCACTGAAAACAGAATACAGATTTAATTAATATGAAGTTCGAAAATCACATTTTAAGTCCAAATTTGCTCGGTGAGTCAGAACTGCTAAACCTTTCAACAATAAAGTCAAATATGTCTTGTTGTGCTTAAAGAAACTAACCCGCCAAATAACGGCTGAATTACACGACAAAGCCCTTTATCAAAACTACATCCCGGTGTTCAGATCATATACTAATGTATATGTGCCGATTAAAAGTATAGTTTTTTCACCGATTCTCCAACTATCCTTTTGAATAGGCGTATAATTAATTATGAGTTAGTAACTAAGTGGTCGGTCCCCATTTTTACGAGAAATAAGTCGTGGCTTTATTGCACTCACATAAGCCGTGTTATATGATAAAAATATTTTTAGAAATTACCAAATAAGCCTAAACACGGACTGAGACACAAAAACAAGAGGAATTCCAAAACGAAATAACTATAACTTTTAACAGAAAATGTCAGCAGGTTTAAACATTTGTTTGAAACTAACGCTACTTTAGAAGATGGTAATTTAAAAATGTAGCACCATACGCGGCAGTCAAGAGGCCCTAGAATAAACCTTGTATGAGCTTAAGAGGCGACTATTGTTTGGGGTGCTTGTTTCAGCCAAAGTTTTTTTTTTTTTTGCATTTACATGAGCACTTTAATATTACGTACACACGTTATATATCACTGGAACTGGAGTTTTTAGTGTAAATAAAAATACATTAGTTTTGAAAATCGGTTGAGTAATAACCATTTTACAGCTAAAATGCTTCTGTGATGGGGCTTTCCCCATGTAAATTCATTTTTGCTGGGACAGCAGAAAATTAAGAAATCTCATAAAACTTCAGTCAGAGTTAATATTTTGTTATAAAACCTTCAGAGTAAATTTACGTTTATTCAACACATTAAAATCAATTTTTGATACTATTTAATAATAATAAAAATCAAATTTTGGATGCAACATAATTTTGCACTGAAAATGTCCTATCAAAAACAACTCTTAAGTGCATTTTTTTCAAACCGATTTTGAAAAGTAAGGTATTTTTATTATTTACACTAAAAATGTCTGTTTCAGTGATATGAAACTAATTTAGGTAACCCTCCCGTTATATGAAAACATGCAATGTGCTGATAGAACACATAACATGAATTGAAGTTTAAGTTGGTAGGATATAATATAAAACAATCATAAAAGTTTGACACATTTATTGCAGATGTTCCGCCTATAATAAAATGAAACATGGCTAATCATATATTACCTCCCCTTTAACTGAATATAGTTTGAAATTAAAGTAACTGTAATTCAGCGTTAACATTCATTTTTGTAGTGGTAATGCTAGTAAAACATGATGTCAAAATAATTTTAGTTGGCATATTTTAGAATTAGGAACATCGAACGCTGCACTAATTCGAAGTACTTAACAACATCCTATGTACCCAGTTGTGTAAGTGTATACGTTTATAATTTATTTTTTAATATAACGCATCGGCTTGAAAGCTTTAACATGTGTTCACGCAATACGAACAGACGATTTAAACTCGTTATTTTGCAGTTCAACCGTATCTCTAATCAAGCGTGAAATACACAAGACAATGCGAATATTATCGACATATTCTTATATGGGTACTTAGGAATCTGTTGAATCTATAAATGATCCAGAGGATGTATTGTTCGCTCCTGATGATGATGTTTTATATGTTAATGAAATGAGCAGAACGAATATAGTATTATGTTCGATAAATTAAATGTTATATTTACAGAAGAAGAGGTAATAAAGTCAATTAAACAATTAAAAACAAATCGATCTGCTGGTCCCGACCTTGGATGATAATTAATGACACATGATTTGCAATACATATCTTTCCGCACAGGTTATCTTTGCGGGTGGTAACCTGTGCGGGATGATAACCCGGAAGTAAGTGACGTCAATAACCGTTAATTAACTGACGTCATTAACGTTCAGGCCGTTTTTCACGTCCGTTTAAATTCCATTCCCGTTAAAATAGATGCAGGGGAAAAGACGTTTAAATCTCTGGCCATTTTTATCACACGGGAGAACCGACTTGATACCATATTGAATCAGCGTCTGTTCATGGAACGGCCAACGTCTGTACAAATAGACACACGTGTGAGAAAAATCAATTTTGCTGTTGGATTCCCTCAGTTGACGTTAGTTATTTCATATACCATACTTTTTTAGTGTCTCAATCTACCTAGAACCATTTTTTTTAATGCTCATAGAAGCCTTTTTCTACCGTGGAACGAAATATTTTCATCCAGACAGTAAAACAAAACAAAGATTGTCGGATTTTTTAGTAAATGCAACCCAACTGGAACATCGGTGTTAAAAATGTAAGTGTTTTGTGAAAGGTTTGGCTATTACTCAGAGTGCTTATGTAAAAATAAACCGTCGTCTATGTGTGGAATAAGAGTAATGAAACGATCACCATCTGCTGAGAATTTCTGATTGGAACGGTAAACGTCTGTTGCTGCAAACAGTCAACGTCTGTTTCACATTCCAATATTTTATGAATTGTAAGTAAATGTACATGCATTTTTGGTCATTATCAGTTACAGTTGATTCAGATGTTTGCTTAAATGCAAAAGCAATGCAATTCCAACGAGACTGCTCTTAAATTGAATTGAATTGTTGTTTAACAGCTCATCGACACCCTGTTTAGGTTATTTGAGTTATAGGCATCCGGGAATCATGCCCTTCTCTTATTATAGATAGGTTCTTTTAGTTCTTAAACGTATTCGGTTGATATATTCTGAATCACGAGACCGCCAGGTTAACGTCCATATCCGACGGACGAGTCATAATGGCGCCAGCGAGACTCGAACCCGCGATCACCGGATTCAGAATTCAACGTGCTATCTACTGGGTTACCGCAGCGAGAAAGAGGCAAACTTGTAGTTACTGATTATATTCATACATAAACCATATACATACCTCTTAACCGCGTTTCAAAGATCAGATTGAACGCATATAGTTTTATTACACTGGCACCAGTCATAAACACATATCTATCTGTTATAATACACTTTATTACATTTCTATGAGTGAAAGATTGGGATTTCTCAGTGAAAGAATATTCATAATCGCTAAATATTAATAACTAACTCCGAACACAAAAATAACTAACTGTGACGCTGAGTCATGACGTCAATAAAGTGTTGGTGACGTCGACGTCATACGTCGATAACGTTCAATAAAGCGAATAATTTTGGTTAAAATCACACAATAAATGGATTTGAAATGAATAAATATATTTCGCTCGTTCGTGAAAAGAACCACACGTCTACCATCTCGGAAGGATATCCCTATAATCGATCCCAGCAGTTAAATAATCTCTATATTACTATCCATTCTAGGAATATCTCAAAGTGGGTCCCAAAGGGGTTTTGCGTGAAAACGTGATCGGGGTGTTTTTAAAAACGTGACACGTGAAACAAACACTATTTTTGCGTGATTGCGTGAAAATTATATCAGCGTGATCCGTGATTTTGGTCTTGGTAAAACGTGATCGCGTGATATAGTGACGTGAAACGTGAATTTTTAGTCCTTTTCAGTCTTTTTAGTGTCCCTCCTCCTCCGCCGAGCCTCCGCCGAGAGCTGAACTTTCGTAGTTGCGCGAACATCTGGCACGGGGAATCCCCGGGGACACTGCAATCAGCCAAGTCGTGTATCAGATACAGTATAGGCAGTATAGACTGGTGGTATGCCGACAGTTTCACTGACATAGCTCACTACATTACAATTAGCACTGGTCGGCTTGGAACTAGTCTAATACAGTTTGCTGACAAAAGTGGTCTCCCTTGACTGGATTCCAAATCTATTACTATTTGTATGATGGTCTCGGTAGTACAACATAATACCGCTAGGTGCGCGCAGATCTAATAGCGCGCGAGAATCGTATTTGCTTGTTTATGGACTTCATACCGTTGCAGAATGTTTGAGTTTATTGTTTGTATTTTTGTTAATGGGGTCATTTTGAAAGCCTCAGAATACATCTGACGACTCAAGTTTGTGTGTGATTGTGTGTTGTTGTTGTTGCCACTAGCGGATCCGGTGTGTGTGTGTGTGTGTGTGTGTGGGGGGGGGGGGGGGGGGGGGTTGTTGTTGTTGTTGCCACTAGCGGATCCGGGAGGGGGGCACCCGGCGCGCGCCCACCCCCCCTAAAAATTCCGGATCATACATGTATGTCCATGTTACTGTAGATAAAATATCAAAACAATTTCGTTGCACGCCCTCAGTGTAATTTTTTTTTCGCTCCCTTCGCTCGCTCGACGCATAATGGCTAAAGAGAGGTTTAATTAACACATTCTTAAATTCTTTTATTTGAAAACGGATTTTTATTATTCATACATGTATGTCCATGTTACTGTAGATAAAATATCAAACAATTTCGATGCACGCCCTCAGTATAAAAAATGTTCTGGCTCGCTTCGCTCGCTCGACGCATAATGGCTAATGAGAGGTTTAATTAACACATTCTTAAAACTTTTATTTGAAAACGGATTTTTATTATTCATACATGTATGTCCATGTTACTGTAGATAAAATATCAAACAATTTCGATGCACGCCCTCAGTATAAAAAATGTTCTCGCTCGCTCGACGCATAATGGCTAAAGAGTGGTTTAATTAACACATTCTTAAATGCTTTTATTTGAAAACGGACTTTTTTTATTCATACATGTATGTCCATGTTACTGTAGATAAAATATCAAACAATTTCGATGTACGCCCTCAGTATAAAAAATGTTCTCGCTCGACGCATAATGGCTAATGAGTGGTTTAATTAACACATTCTTAAATCCTTTTATTTGAAAACGGACTTTTTTATTGATACATGTATGTCCGTGTTACTGTAGATAAAATATCAAACAGTTTCGATGCACGCCCTCAGTATAAAACATGTTCTCGCTCGCTTCGCTAGCTCGACGCATAATGGCTAATGAGAGGTTTAATTAACACATTCTTAAATCCTTTTATTTGAAAACGGATTTTTTTATTCATACATGTATGTCCATGTTACTGTAGATAAAATATCAAACAATTCCGTTGCACGCCCTCAGTATAAAATGTTTTCTCGCTCGCTTCGCTCGCTCGACGCATAATGTCTAATGAGTGGTTTAATTAACACATTTTTAAATCCTTTTATTTGAAAACGTACTTTTTTATTCATACATGTTACTGTAGAAAAAATATCAAACAATTTCGTTGAACGCCTTCAGTATAAAAAATGTTCTCGCTCGACGCTTAATGGCTAATGAGTGGTTTAATTAGCACATTCTTAAATCCTTTTATTTGAAAACGGACTTTTTTACCCTAGCAATGCACTACCGCAACCGTTTTATGAGGCCTAAGACGGACCCGAAAATTGACTAAAAAGTTACGTCTGCTCATCCACATTGAACGTGAAATGTGAAAGTTCTGCTATTTTCACGTGAAGACGTGATCCTTGATTTTATTTTACGTGACCACGTGAACACACACCCCCTTTGGGACCCCCCTCAAAGGCAATCAAAGACAATAAACAAAATCTTACGTTTTCTAAAAATTGTTCCCGACCCACTGTTTCCTATATTTGCACATGGCGTTGAACGGGAATCAGAGTGGTCAACTTCCAATGCTCGTATTGTTTACCATGGACAAAGCTCTGAACAAACACTGGCGTTGTTCAATAGTGCTACAAAGGGTCTTCAATATTGCCCGTTCATGAAGTTCAGATAAATTGTCTTCCCAAAATTCGTAAATTTTCATCTTTTCCCTGGTTTAAGAATAGCTGCCTCACTCACAACATCCGGTTGTCGTTGTAATTATTACTGTAATTATTACACGCATTTGTAACGATCTGATTGCATTATTTGAATTGAATTATGTCATTGAATAGAATGAAATCATCCAATCATATCGCTCCTTGCAAATGCGTGTAATGGTTATATGTTGTGAGTGAGGCAGATTTTTTCGAAACGAGGAAAAAGGAAAATTCACGAATTTTGTGTCGAAAATGTAATCTCCCGATATTTATGATCGAGCAAGCTTGACGACTTGTAGCATTATTGAACACCGCCCAGAGCTTTGTCCGTGGTAAAAAAAAAATAAGAGCTTTAAAAGTTGATCGACCTGCTTTTCGTTTCACAACATTCTACAATATAGTACATAGCGAGTTGGGGTCAATTTCTGAAATCGTAAGCATTTGTTTATTTTTTTAGAGATATTCATGTAATGTCAAGTACTAGTGTGTGATATTAAATCGGAACTCAGTGAAGAGACTCCACTGTATGACTGAAGACCCTGATAATTGTGTAATACAGTATAAAAGGTGTAGACATATCTTGGTATAATAGCACGTTATACATTTGCATTTAAAATAAATAAACTGTCTAAGATTTACAGAATTATAGTGCATGTTCCACTTTTTTTGCACTTGTTTTACCTCTTTTTTTTTTATTGATCAACAGACGTTTACTGTTTCACCCAACGGACATTGACCGTTCCTTTGTGGTACAATACAGTCTCCGTAAATGACGATTTACTCCATCAATACTTGTATTTTGACCACTATACTTTTGTAATACTGTATGATCATTTTTAAACGCCTTCTGTTAATTTGGTAAAATTATATTGCATAAGCTTTTAAATCGTATTTTAAACAAAAATAAGGTCCGCACAGGTAAAAAAGTACGACTTTAAAGTACATTTTTAAGAAAAATATGCAAGCAAGGTAAGAAATCAAAAGCGTAACATAAATACATATTTACCACGGATGTTTTACACTCCTTGTCAGGATACTTTTACTTCAATTACAGCATTTCTGGGTATTTCAAACAAGCTCTCTTAAGCGACAGCATATTTTTAACAGACGATGACCGTTGCACGAACAGACGTTGATTCAGTGGTATTGTGTCGGTTGTTCCGTGTGTTTATCGAGTTCAAGGCGCTCAATTCATGTATTATTTTCTTAATATTTAACAAAGTTTGTCACAGTGCACACCCTTCTACAGAATGAGTTCTTTCCTCTGTCGCAACCGTTGTTTCGATTCATCCAGTACTTTCTGAGATTAGCCTTTACAAATGTTCACGGTCATGTATGCTTTCTTTGGTATAAACATGTGTTTTATTTCACATGTTTTAGTCTACAACATAATATTTGTACACAATATGTTTTCTTTCATTTTCAATTATTTGTGAGGGCTAATCTAAAAATGTCAATTTGATGAACCGAAATACCCGTTTGCGGTGGAGGAAAATGCCCACTTTGTAGGGGTATGCGCACTTTACTAAAACTAAAAGTCAAATACAATGTATACAGATGTTAAGCAAAAACATACCTGAATCGAGCGCTTTGGTAATAGTAACATTTCGAAAATCGATAAAGAAACATATAAAATAAAAATAAAAGATTTTGCTCATTTTTCAGTACTCAGTAATCAATGATGAATATATAACTCTTCACTTTCCATATCACACCTGTTAGATTTATAAATATTTCAAAATAACGTTTTATTGTAGTTTAATGACTATATAGATCTACAGTATGACTCACATGTGAAATATAAACAACGAAAATAAAAGGTTTTATTTTAATCATAAAATCCACTATTTCATTAGAAAATGAACTTATAAAATTATGCAGAAATCAAAAATTTTACTAGATAAATAAATAGAGTTTGTTTTTAACGTTTGGTGACTGCTTCAAGATTGCCGTGTGTCCTTTTAAATACTAGCAAAAACTCATACAAACGACCCCAAAATACGTTTGTGCTTGTGAAAATCACAGTGGGTTGGTATAGAATATGTATAGACTCTATAACAATCTGAAATGTTAAAAGAAAACACATATATTGAGCATTAAAATTTGGAAGGTAAATACTTACGCAATAGGTTCCATGTTATTGACGTTCGATGTTTGTTTCGCTGTAGTTACGTTTGCGCGTTATGCAGAGGAAACGACGTCACCGTACTTGGCGTTTTGTACGTTTGTTCCCGCTTTTTTTAACCCGCGTTTTTTTCTAACGTCTATTATCCACCGCGTCAGTTTTACAAGTGAAAAAAATATTCCTGGGCTGAAATGAGTGTGTTTAAACCTTGAAAGTAAAACCAACCACTACAAATTAAAACAAAGAATCTGCTAAAAGAAAATAGCACGTGCACACGAACTGTGTAGATACAAGTGTAAAAATTATGCCTGTGCTGAAATTAGTGTGTGTAAACCTCTTAAAAGTAAAACCAACCACTAAAACTTAAAACTTATAGAATCTGCTTAAAGAAAATAGCACAGTTAATTGGTGCACACTAACTGTGTAGATCTAGATCAGTCAATCTCGAGTATTTCGTTTAAAGTAGGTAAACCCATGAAATCGTCAAATATCACATCAGCGTCTTTGTGCCAGACGTTAACCAATGTGTTGTGTTGATAAAATAATACATATTACCTATTAAATATATAAATTGATAAATGCAAGATTACAATATCCAAACTCGAAGATGCTTTAAATGATTTTTTAGTTGGTAACTCATAATTTAATTCAAAACTTGGAGGCAAGCCTCATTTGTAAGTGTATAAACAGTGTGCATAAGTATGGCAAATGACATACGATGGGTGACACAGGTCATAATAATAATAATAATAAAATAAAATAATTAACAAGAGGGCCAGGATGGCCATAGATCGCTCACCTGGTAATCATGGGCAATAAGTCTGGTGTGTCTAGTCTGGCATGGGTATTTTTTAATTTGTCCCACTCTCTTCTATGAATGAGATAAAAATGGGTTGGGATGGGGTGGGTGGGGGTGAGTATATGGATGGATATGAATCAGGCAACTTGTTAAAGCTTTTATTGATATTAACACTCAAAACAAATTTGGTAAAGATTAGATAAAAAATGAAGTAGCGACAGATTTAACAAAGGAAAATACAATATAGCATTTTTCAATAAATCAAGGGCCATAACTATGTCGTTACTAACAAGATCTAGCTGATTTTCCTCATTGATTTCAGCGATTTGCACAACTAGACATCTCACCGATGTTTCCTGCCAAGAATCGTCGAAATCCAACAAGGTGTTTAGGAGGAGTAGCGCCGACAAGAAATTTAAAGTAAAATAAAAAATGTCAAGCCGCCGTAACTCCGTCAAAAATCAACGAACCGGAAAAAAACACGCAATATGCACAGCTAGACATCATACCAATGCTTCCTGCTAAGTTTCGTCCAAAAAATGAGAAAAAAATATGAACAATAGCCTATATATTAAAACAAAATGAAAGAAACAAATTGAAATATATATATATATAAAAAATAAAACTTAAAAAAATAATAAAATAAAAATATATAAAAAAAAACAACGCCTAAGTTTGGTTAAGATTGCTGAAGAAATGTGGCCTGTATCGTGCAACATGTAAAAGTGCACTTTTGCTATTTCAGGGGCCATAACTCTGGTGTTACAGGTCCGATCTTGTCCATTATCAAACTCGTCCGAGATCTTATTATGTGCACGTTTGGTTAAGATTGCTCAAGAAATGTGGCCTCTATCGTGTAAACAAGATGAACAACTGCATTTTTTTGCTAATTTAGGGGCCATAACTCTGGTGTAACTAGTCCGATCTTGCCCATTATCGCACTTATCCGAGATCTTATGGTCATATACAATCTTTGCAAGATTGCTTAAGATTGCTCAAGTAATGTGACCTCTATCGTGTAAACAAGCTAAATGTTGACGACGAACGACAGACGACAGACGACGGACGAAGAGTGGTCACAATAGCTCACCCTTATTAACGTGTTATTTGTTGAAAACAAACATATTTTACAATTTTCCTGAAAAAAAATGTCCCAGAGTACTGTAGTTAGAGACTAACTCTCTCTCTATAACTACAGTACTCAGGGACATTTGTTCAGGAAAACTTAAAAAATGTTTGTTTTCAACAAATAACACGTTATTTTTTTATTTTATTTAGTTTCCAACACCGATACAGCAACCTGTGAGGGATGGTTGTAAATTAATGAGACTGATGCTGTAAACTCATTATTATTAAACATTTTAAATATACTCAACTGCAAAAGAAAGTGGACACTGAATTTTGTTTAGATTTAATTGTATAAAAAAAAATATAGAATTAAATAGACAAATTCCAAAATAAATATGCCATGTTTGGTACCAAAGATTTTATCATTCCACTGCCAATATAATTTTGTCATTAAGGTAAAGAATATAGGGCGTAAAGTAAAATATTCAAAGTGTCCAGTTTCTTTTGCAACTGAGTACAGATAACAACACAATTTACACAATTTACACTCACTGTTAATCAGTGTATCAATTATTTGAAAGTTGATATCAGTTTATATTTCTAAAAGTATATGAAGGCATTTTATGACATTTTATACGTCGTCATAGTAACCCATTAACGCGACAGCGGGCTGTCCAAATTCACCTTAAACATAGAAACTGGGCAAAACACAAAAACTAAACATGACGTTGAAAGACTAGCTTATATAACACACGTCGCCGTCTGTACCTAACATGATTGCCCATTATAACCCCAGAACTCTCCTTTACCTCTTAAGAACAAAATGTTTCTGTAATATGTCTCTCCCCTACCACCCCTCAAACGAAGGATAAAATGATGACCCCTATTGATTTTGAGGTCAGTAGGTCGAAGTCATGGTCGCCGTGACCCGTCCGTCACAAATCTTGTCATGCGCTGCTCCTCCTTAACGGCTTGTTGGATTTTGACGAAACGTTGTACGAAGCATCAGTATGATGTCCAATTATTCAAATCGGATTTTGAGGTCAGTATATGATGTCAAGGCCACTGTGGCCCGATAGTGAAAGACTGTCCGTACTGTAACTCCGATTCCCCTGAAGCAAACCTCACCAAGAGTCTGTGGTAAGATGATGACCCTATCGATTTTGTGGTCAGTAAGTTAAAGTTCAAATTCACAATGACCCTTGTGTCACAAATCTTGTCTGAGCTACTACTCCTAAGCGGCGTGTTGGATTTTGACGAAACCTTGTACGAAGCAACCGTATGAGGTTTAGTTGTGAATATCTGATGTGAGTAGGTCAAGGTCACCGTGAAACCGATAATTAAAAACCTTGCCCGCACAGTAACTCCACTTCTTCAAGCAAATCCCATCAAACTTCATGGGTTGGCTGTTTGTGGTGAGAGGATGACTATTGATTTAGAGATCAGTAGGTCAAGAAACATTTCCACAACTCCTAAATAATATCAAAAACGCACCATATCCACTATCAAATATATGTCTTAACAGAAGTGTGCAGTGGGAGGGGACCTCTATTTTACTTCAAAAAGAAACCTCTAGTTCTTTTCGAGTTTGATGCGTGGAATATTTTCATAACTACACTTTTCTGTTTCAACATTTACAGGAACACCGTTTCTTTTTAGGCTCCGGTTCCACCAACATTTACTTAGCTCTACTTAGCGTCTTAAAAACTTAAAAACTTAAAATCCTTAAGTATTTAAGTAAAGTACGTGAAACGTGTTCCACCAACGTATATTCGATACTTAAATAACTAAATTTAAGTATACTACCTTAAATACTTAACGATTTCTAAAGTCGGCGTAGGAGGTGACTTACCGAGATACTTAAAAACTTAAACACGTATAAAAGAGCGTCAGACTAGTCTAATGATATTAGAATTATTCGATTTCGTTTAAAATAAATCTTTATAATTGTCCCAGCATACTTAGCGATTTACTTACGCAATTTTTTAAGTATTGTCAACTTAAATGTTTGTGGAACACAATTTCGCTAAGAATTCCTTAAATACTTAGTTAATTATTTTGATAAGATTTTAAGTAAAACTTAACGAAATGTTGGTGGAACCGGAGCCAGGAGTTACATGTACTCTGTTGAAATTTATGAAACAATAGTTTAAATGTTTAAATCGAACGAGGCTATCCGCACGACCGTCGTGCCGATTATTTTCTTTATCCGCACGACCGTCGTGCCGATTATTTTCTTTATCCGCACGACCGTCGTGCCGATTATTTTCTTTATCCGCACGACCGTCGTGCCGATTATTTTCTTTATCCGCACGACGGTCGATGGAATAAAGAAACTGATCGGCACGACTATAGTATTGTTCTTTATCGGCACGACTGTAAACAGAAACGTAAATTGTTTTACAAACTCGTAATGTATACAAAACAAATAAAATACTTAGGGAACAGTTACATTGTGTAAAATTATGGGTAAATTGTGTTTTGAATGAAAAACAAGAATCTTGTACAGTATTTTCCGAAAGGTTCGTATAAGGATATATCTCAAATGGTATACAAGTAAATAACTTATACAGTATGTATAGAACATACTTGCCATTATGGCATATGGAATTCACATGTATACATAATAAAAACATTACAAGATGGAAAGGGTGTGTGTGTGTGCGCGCGCGGGTGCGTGTGTGTACGCGTGCGTGCGTTGGTGGAACTTGCTGACATCTATATGAACTGGGACGATATAAAGACAGTCAGGTTTGCCAAATTGCCGCTCATCACCGCAATCAATCCCCTATCATCCTACTTGATTCTGTCTTCTGTTTAAATAGTTTCATTTTACACATATATTATCGAAAGATAGATATTTAGGTGAAAATGTGGCAAAACAAATAAACACCCAAACTACGTATGAGAAAAAGAGAAGAACATGTATACAAAAATACACAGCCCCTATATGACGACATAGCCTATAAGAAAAATAACAATAGCTATCGCAACGTAATTATTTGCTATATCTAGACCTTAACTCCAAAGTGACAATTTATTCAACCCGCCAACAACAGGCACATTTTAAAATACAAAATCATTCTTCCAAACTCTACTCATGTGTTGAGGTCATAAAATAATTAATATGTACCGATTAAAAGCCTAGTTGATGTATACCTAAAATACATGTAATTAAGTATACGTGAAATGATTTTAGAGTTGATCATTCTTAATTCGACGCACAGGACAGTTGTTAAATTTGGTCGTTGTTGGCGGGGTAGCTACTTTAATAAGTGTCTTGCGGGAAGCCGTATGCTCGTATTGTAAGAATGAGGTTGTTAATTCATTTATTAATTTACAACAAATTGCAGATAAGTTAATGCCGTAAAATGGTAAAGCGTGCATATGCTAATTGGTTTGGCATAATTATGTCATACACACGAAACTTAGCACTGTTAATCATGCAAATCAAATACAAGAAAAGTCACTAGTAAGTAATAAATGCCACCAAAAATAAATTCTGATGGGAATTCTTACATTGTACATTTGGTTATTCCGCCGACAACAGGCAATAACCGTTCTTCCAAACTCTATCCATGTGTTGAGGTTATACAATAATGCACATGTTCGAGAAGAAGTCAACATATTTTCATGGATACTTAAATACCTGTAATTGAGTATGCGTTAACTGAATTTAGAGTTGGTAACTCATAATTCGACGGACAATAGGGTGGTGGTATGCCTGGCTGGTTAAAGCGTTGATAGTGTAGTTACAGAGTTCAGATTGGCAACATGTGTAAGTTACTCATATACCTTAGCTTAGAAACGAAGTACATTTGTTTTAAAAGTTCCCTGTTGTTGGCAGGATAGCTGTTTTAAAGGGACACATGGCAATCTTGATTTTTTTAAAAACTAGCGGCGTCCCGTTAGTTTTTCTACGTAAATTGCATTTGTTCAATCATTAATGTTAATTATAAGAATTGTATTAAGCCATTTGTTTTTGCATATTATTATTTTTTGATATTATTGCACCAATAATATATTAAAACTTATAGTACATGTATAATAAGACGCAATAGTGAATACTTAAAATTTGATTTATTAAAATGTACCCAGGGTAAAAGTAAAAATGATACTGGATATATAAATCGATACGCCCATTTTAAATACTTCAAGATGGCCGTGTGTCCAATTACTGGAAAATGGAGGGGTAAAAATCAACGCATTTGACCTTTGACGGTCAAGTGTGACAGTGACGCGCCCGATACTTGCACACGACCCAACTTTTCACTGTGGTTAACATTTGTGGGACGTTTCATGTAAATCCCTTTAGTAATTTTACTCGTTTGACCTTTATGTTTAAGTTTTACCTTGACCTTTGAAGTACACAAGTTATGCTTGAACACGACTCACATTCTGATTGTGGTTTAAGATTTATGTGAACATTCATGGAAATCCCTCAGACTTTCAATGTTATGGCTGCGATATGATGTTGGCTCATTTTAACTTTAAGGTAGGTTGTTAAGAGCTATGTGATATTGGAAAGTGCTGCTAAACAAAACGCTGTTCTGTAATCCTATTGGAACGATTTGGTGGTGTCTTTTTTGAATGTTTTAACGACGGAGTGATATGCCAAAGTACAAACCTTTATTCTATCGCAATATAAATCTGAGCATACTTTACTGTATATTGAAAACATTCAAGCCGAAAAATGTTTTCTTTTGTAATTTAAGCATTTCATATCAAGTTAATTCAGAAAAATATTAGTGCCATCAAGAAATTTTGCATTTACATCGTTTTTCAACGCCTGCCAAGATTCTTGGTTTTTGATGAGGAACGACAACTCTGTGTAGAGATTGTACACCTCCGTTCGGGGGACTTAAAACTCATTTGTAGCAAGGTCGATGATATTTCCTTTTATGAATGCAAAGCATTAAATCTAGTACTAGAGACAGAATCTATCTGGTGTACTTTGTAACAATGTGACGCCAGAGTGACCGTACTCCAACTTCCTCCATCTGATAGTTGTAGTACGGTATAGTCACGCCCCTTTAGCTACCCTACATTAAACGATTTAATATCTTTGAAATCATCATAGGAAATGTCACCGAGCATGCTACAACTACCAGATTAGAGCAGTAAAAATATGCTTTTAGGTAAAATAAATTGGCACAGAAATGGTTTTAACTGATTCTGGTAACAAAAATTATGGAAAAAAATATATCCAAAGTCCTCATCTCAAATCACGTGCTAAATATGCTATTTTGGGGCAAAAAGATGTAAAATAATGAAAAAATCACCTTTTTTGGGAATAATTTAAAAAAAATATATTTATACAATAAAAAACACAGTTATATAGTAAATAATGCTTGTAATAGAGAAGACAATCAGAATGTATGATCAATTTGACCAAATAAATAGATAGACTCTCAATTTTGGGATAAAATGGTGAAAAAAGTGATAAAATCACCGATTTCTGGAGATAAAATACTTAAATTAAACTGTGTGTAAATATCATATTTTTGTTTTAGTATTTTACTATTTATGTTGTTCTCTATCAGATATCTAAAATACAATTCACAACTTAAGTTGAAAGTGTACTTATTTTGAGGTTGAAAGTTTAAGAAAAATAGAAATAAATCGACGATTTTTGGGAACATAATTTTATAATGATATTTACGTACTAATGTTAAATTAAGTAAGATATCCAACTTTTTATAGTAGATCTACTTGTTTGATCTCACTAAATGTTTTAGATTGGTCATAACAGTTGATTTGTAGGTAAAATATTTCACTATCACACACTAGTGGCGCATATCCCGGACTGTCAACGGTTATGTTTATGCCAATGATCGACCTTAGCCCGAGTGATGGAACCTGTATCTACTCAAGATTGCATTTTATAAATGACCAGGCCAAGAAATACGAAGTAAAGCCAATCCTCACATTTGACCAACCTCTATGGTGGAAAGCCTTGAACATCGTTCAATCAGAACCTAGTAACAGCGACCTGCGACACATTGTGCTCAGATTGGGAGGACTGCACATGGAAATGAGTTTCCTAGGCTGTATTGGTCATATAATGACAGACTCGGGGTTAACGGAACTGCTAGAAACAATATATGCGGAGAATGCTGTTATGCACATGCTAACAGGCAAAGCCATATCACGAGCAATTAGAGGCCACAACCTTGTAGATATGGCCCTGTATTCGTTAATGGCCGCCGAGGTCTTTAATATTGACATACGTAAGAAAATACCGAGTGGTGAAATTGAATGTGACAAAACAAATGACGGAGCTGAGTTCAATGGTGGTTCGGAAAATGATGAGACATGTAATGTTGGACTGGAAACAAATATGAAGGAAAGTACCTCTGACGAGCAAGTTAATGTTTCTGTGGACACGGAAAATCACATAATCGAGACAGTAGAATTGTTTGCTGAAGAAACATATAGACATGAAAGAATAGGCATTGACAATGGTATCGAGTGTGCATTAACTGTGTTTGATCAGGTTCTTGCAGGTGAGTTGATGTTGAATCTGCATGTTCATCTGCTGTAGTAGAGCGCATAAAAGAGAGAGTAGATACGCACCGTAGTAACTTAAAACAAAGTCGCACATCAAGATTATGGCTTCAATACATGGAGATGGTTGGTATACTGAGGACATTTATTAAGGCAGAACGATCTGGCAACTGGAAGCTCCATTTACAGGCAGTATTAGATATGTTACCCTATTTCACAGCATCTGGCCACAACTTATATGCAAAGTCGGCACACGTATACCTTGCAAACATGCTAGCATTAGAAACAAGTAGTCCTGATGTGTACAGGTAATTTATGGAGGGGTATCATGTACTAAGACAAAGCGATCGATTATGGGCAGGACTCTCGACTGATTTAGACATAGAACAAATGCTCATGAGAAGTTTGAAAACAACTGGTGGGCTAACACGAGGAAGGGGAATGACAGACACAGAGTACGCTGTGGGTACTTTCTCGCCCCGCTTGCTCAGCAATCAACGAAGCTATGCAACAAGTATCAGGAACAGAATTCATCACTAGTGAGCAGCATAACGATACTTCAAACGCACGGCAACAGAGAGACAAGAAAGACACGGACATTCTAATAGAATATATCGGTGAAAGAAACCCCTTTAATAAGGATCCAGAGTTAAAAAGTATATCAAGTGGAGTTGTTTCTGATGATTCTGTCAATGTAGATGATGGGAAAGCTGTTGGGATCAAGATTCTAGACAAAATGGCTGGAAGCACTGTTATGGATTTTGCTTTCAAGCGAAAATATCAAGTAAAAACAATGTCGGATACGGCTGGTTTGAAAATAGGCGATGACGTTGTCAAGGTAGACTCGCAACTATTATTTCAACGGCTTATTTCTTCGGCAAGGAGATCACTCCCAGAAGACGAACTCTCTTATGAGTTATGCACTTACCCTCTAGCAATATGTGAAACCCCGCACTTGCTGAGAGAGGCTGATAAGCCATCATTGGCAGAAGCTATACGAGATAAAGTAAAACCACAGAGTGAAAGACCCACTGGTGAAATGAAATATATACTTGATGGCGGTTGCCTTTTGCAACGGATTCCTTGGCCAAAATCTAACGACAGCTGTGACATATTCCTTAACAACGCAGACGTCATTAGTTGGAGATGATACAGATCTGTTGATACTGCTGTGTTACTATACGGAACTTGATTCATATAATATGTATTTTTTACCGAGACCAACACCCAAGAAAAGCACAGTATGGAACAGTCAAGACACAAAACGTAGATTGGGTGAAGAAATATGCTCGTTCCTCAACCGGGACTCGAACCCAGGGTCTCTGGTTTACCGTACCAGCGCTCTAACCACTGAGCTATCGAGGATATACGGTTAGGAATCGATATTTCACCATATACCTGTACCCGGTTACATACACCCCCACCAGATTGAAATTCGTCCCTGAATTTCTAATAGAGTTAACTCCAGGCCGGCTGTCAGACTTATTTTCATACTATTGCATGCTGACTGTCACGGTCCTGGATCCCGGACGAACCCGCAAATATAACAGGTGGTGAAAAAATCGTTCCTCAACCGGGACTCGAACCCAGGGTCTCTGGTTTACCGTACCAGCGCTCTAACCACTGAGATATCGAGGACATACGGTTAGGAATCGATATTTCACCATATACCTGTACCCGGTTACACTCTAATATACTGTTTCTTCATGCAATTCTTGGCTGCGGCACAACATCAAGGATATATGGACTTGGGAGGGTACTGTTCTGAAAACGTATGAAAACAACTCAGAATTTCGTCTGGCTGCAGATATGTTCAACAAAACACCAAACGAAGTATCTAAAGAGGACATTATTGCATCTGGAGAGACTGCATTACTGTGTCTATATAAGAGTAATTCGCGAGAAGGACTGGACAAACTACGTGTTCATAAATTCGCCGAAAAGGTTGCCAAAAGCACAAGTTTCACAGTCTACGGGTATTTTATCAAATACAGGACTGGAAAGGTAATGAAGATTAATACCGGTTGAATGGGGCTGGGAAATACAAGATAACTCCATGAAGCCGCTTAAAATGGACAAATCACCTGCCCCAGAATTCCTTCTGAAGGTGATAAGATGCTCCTGCAAAACAGGATGCAAAACAACCAGCTGTAGTTGTAACAACATGGGATAATATTGCAGTACAGCATGTAGTTCGTGTAGAGGAGTAAGTTATGAGAATTCGGCAGAACCCGAAATAGACAGTGATTAAAGTGAGTTCCGTTGGCTACATGTAAAATACAAACTGATAAGAAGACAATATAAATCAACATACCTAACCTTCTATGTCTATGACAACTAAGATTATATTTTGAAGTCTACTGATTACACACGAAGTGTTGCTTGACTTAACATCTTAACATAATTATATACATATGCAGAAACGACTTCAACAAGTATTATTTAGTTAGTACGGAAATTGATTAAAAGAAAAAAAGATTTTGATTTTATACTTGGTGTATTCCAAAAAAAGCGATTTTTCTTCATTTTTACAATTTTCTACCCCAAAAATATTATATTTAGAATGTGATTTCAGAGGAGGATTTTGGACATATTGTTTTCTATATCTTTGGGAACTATAATCAGTTAAAATAATGTCAGTGACAATTTAGTTGAATTTATGCTATTTTTTATTAATCTTATCCTAAAACCATTTAAAAAAAATATTTAAAAAAAAAAAAAAAAATTTTGGACCCAAAAACAGGTTTTGATATATAATTATACTTTTTTTCCATTTAAACTCAATATTATGTAATATTAACAATAAAATTTCATATATAAATACATGATTTACTAATATTCTGAATGGATGTAAATTTATTCCAGAAAATAGTGATTTTCTTCATTTTTTGGAGTTTTTACCCCAAAAAATCATATTTAGCACGTGATTTGAAATGAGGACTTTGGATATATTTTTTTGTATATTGTTCCGAACCAGGATCAGTAAAAATAATTTCTGTGCCAATTTCTTTTACCTTAGGCTATATTTAAGGCTAAAATGACCTGCCTAACAGTGACACAAATCATATCCAACCTAGCACACATACTTGAGCCCAGTTGTCACACAAAATAAAAGGACATAAAATTATATGCCATATTGCAGTCAAGACATACCTATTTGTTTCTGTAGAAACATTTGTGTTCACCTATATTGCAGATATCGATCAGAATGGGCTTTCAATTAAACAAAAAAAAAGACAAGAAAGTGGTATGAGTTTACTGAATAGCTCAGCTTACAACTCTTGGTGTTATCTGGTCACAACTATGTTTATTAACCTACAAATCTATCTGTTGCCATTGCTTCTGCAAAATTGCACGAAATTCTTACTAGTTGTTGATGACCAGAAGAGCTTAAAATAAATTATTTTTCATTGACCAAAAAAACAAAAACCTGTATTTTGCAATATTTGGCTGGCACAAATGATTCTACATGGAAACAAATTAAGATTTACTTACATAGTGACATTAAACTGAGGAGAGTCTAATCTACTAAACCTCTCAGACCTTTACACAGAAAAAAAGAATGAAATATAAACAAGCATTTCATCTATTTTTTTGAGCCATGTTAGATTTAAATTAATTATATTCAGAGCATAATGAAACGTGTACTTTAATATAACATGTTTAATTAACAATAATTAAATAATTATAGCCCAAAATTAAATGGTATTAGGTTTAAGAAGTGAGACATGAGAAGTGGGTTAAAGGGACACATGGCAAAATCTTCAAGTTTTTATCAAGCATTAAAATTAGCATTTAAATTTCTCTTTATTATTCTACAATTAAGGTTTAAATATATTATTGGTGCAATTCATAATTAACAGTTAGAATTATGCAAAGACAATTTGCTTTATACTATTTGTATTATTAATATTACTGATTGAACAATGCAAGCTACACACAGAAACTAACAGGTTACAACGCACAGCGTCCCATTAGTTTTTCTACAAAACATTTATTTTTTCTATCATTAATATTATTTATTTGAATAGTTCAAAGCAAATTGTTTTTGCACATTACTAACTGTTAATTGTTTTGTACCAATAATATGTTTAAACCTATGGTCAAATAATGAAAAACAATTGAGAACACATCATTTTAATCAATTATATGCAAGCACATTTAAAGAAAAAATGATACAGGATCAATTAGTTGAACCTTCAAGATTGTCATGTGTCCCTTCAAAATGGATCAGTGCTTGTTCATTAGAAATTCATAATTAAAATCATATAATCACCACTGTAAAGTCATGTCAGTGAGTTTTATATTAGATCTTAATGCTGATTCAATATAAAACTCACTGACATGACTTTACAGTGGTGATTATATGATTTTAATTATGAATTTCTAATGAACAAGCACTGATCCATTTTGAAGGGGACACATGACAATCTTGAAGGTTCAACTAATTGATCCTGTATCATTTTTTCTTTAAATGTGCTTGCATATAATTGATTAAAATGATGTGTTCTCAATTGTTTTTCATTATTTGACCATAGGTTTAAACATATTATTGGTACAAAACAATTAACAGTTAGTAATGTGCAAAAACAATTTGCTTTGAACTATTCAAATAAATAATATTAATGATAGAAAAAATAAATGTTTTGTAGAAAAACTAATGGGACGCTGTGCGTTGTAACCTGTTAGTTTCTGTGTGTAGCTTGCATTGTTCAATCAGTAATATTAATAATACAAATAGTATAAAGCAAATTGTCTTTGCATAATTCTAACTGTTAATTATGAATTGCACCAATAATATATTTAAACCTTAATTGTAGAATAATAAAGAGAAATTTAAATGCTAATTTTAATGCTTGATAAAAACTTGAAGATTTTGCCATGTGTCCCTTTAACCCACTTCTCATGTCTCACTTCTTAAACCTAATACCATTTAATTTTGGGCTATAATTATTTAATTATTGTTAATTAAACATGTTATATTAAAGTACACGTTTCATTATGCTCTGAATATAATTAATTTAAATCTAACATGGCTCAAAAAATAGATGAAATGCTTGTTTATATTTCATTCTTTTTTTCTGTGTAAAGGTCTGAGAGGTTTAGTAGATTAGACTCTCCTCAGTTTAATGTCACTATGTAAGTAAATCTTAATTTGTTTCCATGTAGAATCATTTGTGCCAGCCAAATATTGCAAAATACAGGTTTTTGTTTTTTTGGTCAATGAAAAATAATTTATTTTAAGCTCTTCTGGTCATCAACAACTAGTAAGAATTTCGTGCAATTTTGCAGAAGCAATGGCAACAGATAGATTTGTAGGTTAATAAACATAGTTGTGACCAGATAACACCAAGAGTTGTAAGCTGAGCTATTCAGTAAACTCATACCACTTTCTTGTCTTTTTTTTGTTTAATTGAAAGCCCATTCTGATCGATATCTGCAATATAGGTGAACACAAATGTTTCTACAGAAACAAATAGGTATGTCTTGACTGCAATATGGCATATAATTTTATGTCCTTTTATTTTGTGTGACAACTGGGCTCAAGTATGTGTGCTAGGTTGGATATGATTTGTGTCACTGTTAGGCAGGTCATTTTAGCCTTAAATATAGCCTAAGGTAAAAGAAATTGGCACAGAAATTATTTTACTGATCCTGGTTCGGAACAATATACAAAAAAATATATCCAAAGTCCTCATTTCAAATCACGTGCTAAATATGATTTTTTGGGGGTAAAAACTCCAAAAAATGAAGAAAATCACTATTTTCTGGAATAAATTTACATCCATTCAGAATATTAGTAAATCATGTATTTATATATGAAATTTTATTGTTAATATTACATAATATTGAGTTTAAATGGAAAAAAAGTATAATTATATATCAAAACCTGTTTTTGGGTCCAAAATTTTTTTTTTTTTTTAAATATTTTTTTTAAATGGTTTTAGGATAAGATTAATAAAAAATAGCATAAATTCAACTAAATTGTCACTGACATTATTTTAACTGATTATAGTTCCCAAAGATATAGAAAACAATATGTCCAAAATCCTCCTCTGAAATCACATTCTAAATATAATATTTTTGGGGTAGAAAATTGTAAAAATGAAGAAAAATCGCTTTTTTTGGGAATACACCAAGTATAAAATCAAAATCTTTTTTTCTTTTAATCAATTTCCGTACTAACTAAATAATACTTGTTGAAGTCGTTTCTGCATATGTATATAATTATGTTAAGATGTTAAGTCAAGCAACACTTCGTGTGTAATCAGTAGACTTCAAAATATAATCTTAGTTGTCATAGACATAGAAGGTTAGGTATGTTGATTTATATTGTCTTCTTATCAGTTTGTATTTTACATGTAGCCAACGGAACTCACTTTAATCACTGTCTATTTCGGGTTCTGCCGAATTCTCATAACTTACTCCTCTACACGAACTACATGCTGTACTGCAATATTATCCCATGTTGTTACAACTACAGCTGGTTGTTTTGCATCCTGTTTTGCAGGAGCATCTTATCACCTTCAGAAGGAATTCTGGGGCAGGTGATTTGTCCATTTTAAGCGGCTTCATGGAGTTATCTTGTATTTCCCAGCCCCATTCAACCGGTATTAATCTTCATTACCTTTCCAGTCCTGTATTTGATAAAATACCCGTAGACTGTGAAACTTGTGCTTTTGGCAACCTTTTCGGCGAATTTATGAACACGTAGTTTGTCCAGTCCTTCTCGCGAATTACTCTTATATAGACACAGTAATGCAGTCTCTCCAGATGCAATAATGTCCTCTTTAGATACTTCGTTTGGTGTTTTGTTGAACATATCTGCAGCCAGACGAAATTCTGAGTTGTTTTCATACGTTTTCAGAACAGTACCCTCCCAAGTCCATATATCCTTGATGTTGTGCCGCAGCCAAGAATTGCATGAAGAAACAGTATATTAGAGTGTAACCGGGTACAGGTATATGGTGAAATATCGATTCCTAACCGTATGTCCTCGATATCTCAGTGGTTAGAGCGCTGGTACGGTAAACCAGAGACCCTGGGTTCGAGTCCCGGTTGAGGAACGATTTTTTCACCACCTGTTATATTTGCGGGTCGTCCGGGATCCAGGACCGTGACAGTCAGCATGCAATAGTATGAAAATAAGTCTGACAGCCGGCCTGGAGTTAACTCTATTAGAAATTCAGGGACGAATTTCAATCTGGTGGGGGTGTATGTAACCGGGTACAGGTATATGGTGAAATATCGATTCCTAACCGTATATCCTCGATAGCTCAGTGGTTAGAGCGCTGGTACGGTAAACCAGAGACCCTGGGTTCGAGTCCCGGTTGAGGAACGAGCATATTTCTTCACACAATCTACATTTTGTGTCTTGACTGTTCCATACTGTGCTTTTCTTGGGTGTTGGTCTCGGTAAAAAATACATATTATATGAATCAAGTTCCGTATAGTAACACAGCAGTATCAACAGATCTGTATCATCTCCAACTAATGACGTCTGCGTTGTTAAGGAATATGTCACAGCTGTCGTTAGATTTTGGCCAAGGAATCCGTTGCAAAAGGCAACCGCCATCAAGTATATATTTCATTTCACCAGTGGGTCTTTCACTCTGTGGTTTTACTTTATCTCGTATAGCTTCTGCCAATGATGGCTTATCAGCCTCTCTCAGCAAGTGCGGGGTTTCACATATTGCTAGAGGGTAAGTGCATAACTCATAAGAGAGTTCGTCTTCTGGGAGTGATCTCCTTGCCGCAGAAATAAGCCGTTGAAATAATAGTTGCGAGTCTACCTTGACAACGTCATCGCCTATTTTCAAACCAGCCGTATCCGACATTGTTTTTACTTGATATTTTCGCTTGAAAGCAAAATCCATAACAGTGCTTCCAGCCATTTTGTCTAGAATCTTGATCCCAACAGCTTTCCCATCATCTACATTGACAGAATCATCAGAAACAACTCCACTTGATATACTTTTTAACTCTGGATCCTTATTAAAGGGGTTTCTTTCACCGATATATTCTATTAGAATGTCCGTGTCTTTCTGTCTCTCTGTTGCCGTGCGTTTGAAGTATCGTTATGCTGCTCACTAGTGATGAATTCTGTTCCTGATACTTGTTGCATAGCTTCGTTGATTGCTGAGCAAGCGGGGCGAGAAAGTACCCACAGCGTACTCTGTGTCTGTCATTCCCCTTCCTCGTGTTCGCCCACCAGTTGTTTTCAAACTTCTCATGAGCATTTGTTCTATGTCTAAATCAGTCGAGAGTCCTGCCCATAATCGATCGCTTTGTCTTAGTACATGATACCCCTCCATAAATTACCTGTACACATCAGGACTACTTGTTTCTAATGCTAGCATGTTTGCAAGGTATACGTGTGCCGACTTTGCATATAAGTTGTGGCCAGATGCTGTGAAATAGGGGTAACATATCTAATACTGCCTGTAAATGGAGCTTCCAGTTGCCAGATCGTTCTGCCTTAATAAATGTCCTCAGTATACCAACCATCTCCATGTATTGAAGCCATAATCTTGATGTGCGACTTTGTTTTAAGTTACTACGGTGCGTATCTACTCTCTCTTTTATGCGCTCTACTACAGCAGATGAACATGCAGATTCAACATCAACTCACCTGCAAGAACCTGATCAAACACAGTTAATGCACACTCGATACCATTGTCAATGCCTATTCTTTCATGTCTATATGTTTCTTCAGCAAACAATTCTACTGTCTCGATTATGTGATTTTCCGTGTCCACAGAAACATTAACTTGCTCGTCAGAGGTACTTTCCTTCATATTTGTTTCCAGTCCAACATTACATGTCTCATCATTTTCCGAACCACCATTGAACTCAGCTCCGTCATTTGTTTTGTCACATTCAATTTCACCACTCGGTATTTTCTTACGTATGTCAATATTAAAGACCTCGGCGGCCATTAACGAATACAGGGCCAGTATCTACAAGGTTGTGGCCTCTAATTGCTCGTGATATGGCTTTGCCTGTTAGCATGTGCATAACAGCATTCTCCGCATAGATTGTTTCTAGCAGTTCCGTTAACCCCGAGTCTGTCATTATATGACCAATACAGCCTAGGAAACTCATTTCCATGTGCAGTCCTCCCAATCTGAGCACAATGTGTCGCAGGTCGCTGTTACTAGGTTCTGATAGAACGATGTTCAAGGCTTTCCACCATAGAGGTTGGTCAAATGTGAGGATTGGCTTTACTTCGTATTTCTTGGCCTGGTCATTTTATAAAATGCAATCTTGAGTAGATACAGGTTCCATCACTCGGGCTAAGGTCGATCATTGCATAAACATAACCGTTGACAGTCCGGGATATGCGCCACTAGTGTGTGATAGTGAAATATTTTACCTACAAATCAACTGTTATGACCAATCTAAAACATTTAGTGAGATCAAACAAGTAGATCTACTATTAAAGTTGGATATCTTACTTAATTTTAACATTAGTACGTAAATATCATTATAAAATTATGTTCCAATAATCGTCGATTTTCATTTTCTAATTTCTCTTACCTCAAAATTAGTACTCTTTCAACTTAAGTTGTGAATTGTATGTTAGATATCTGATAGAGAACAACATAAATAGTATAATTACTAAAACATAAATATGATATTTACACACAGATTTATTTAAGTATTTTATCTCCTGAAATCGGTGATTTTATCACTTGTTGTCACACATTTTATCCCATAATTGAGAGTCTATCTATTTATTTACC
>JAWPHD010014811.1:55000-58973 GCA_037043455.1 Cyrtodaria siliqua | reverse complement strand
CCGTTTTCTGACAAAAATCAATTTATTATCAGAACGTATACCACACTCCTAATTTCGCCTTTGTCGAAGACAAGTAAGTGTCAGGAGACGTGTGACATCAGTCGTGTTTAGCGATTAGCGGTTCCGTATTAGTCTTATATCGGTATCTATATATATAATTACGTTATGGTATGTGTTAATCTGTAACTGGATTCGTATTCTGTAGCTGGATGTAAAAGTGAACGTAAAAAGGAAAATATATAATTATATAGTGAACGTAAAAAGGAAAATATATAATTATATAATAGTCTTTCGTTTTCTTGAGCAAAATAGTGATAGTTCACGATATGAAATGTTGGTAGACCGTTGCAGATTGTTCCCGTAGCCTCTAAATACTGTACTTACATAGTATGTCCCCGTACCCTGTATATACTTAAATAGTATGTCCCCGTACCCTGTATATACTTACATAGTATGTGCCCATACCTTGTATATACTTACATAGTATGTGCCCGTACCTTGTATATACTTACATAGTTTGTGCCCGTGCCCTGTATAATTATACTTACATAGTATGTGCCCGTACCTTGTATATACTTACATAATATGTAACACCCGGGGCGGAACAAATTGTATCCCAGTTTTGCCATTTAAATAAACTTGGTAGATGACCACACGATGTAATATTTGAGAGCATTTTGCCTTCTTGGTGTTCACGTGAAGAAGATTTTTCATTTTTTCCTCTATATTATTCTATTTAACAAGAGGTCCAAATGGTCCAAATGGCCCCTAGTTGCTAACCTGAGAATATTTGTAATGAGGATCAAGTAGTTAACAAGTGCAATTGATTATTATATTGAAAACTTTGTACGACATAAGCTTAAGTTGCAAAACTTGGTTCTTTGTATCTACAGAGAATGTTTGTATGGAAATGGACGGATAGGAAATCCCGTGGCGCAGATTTTACCATAGGAACTTCATTTGTACAACTGTTATAGTATAGTATAAGAGTTGGCGATCATATATAAAACAACAAGAGGCCCAAGAGGGCCTGTGACCCCTGGGGTGGGGCCAAATTTGAACCCAGGATCATCATTTGAACAAACTTGGAAGAGGACAATAAGCTGATGGCAAATACAAAATATTAAACCTTTGCCTCTTTTTTTTGTTTCAGAGAAGAAATGTTTTAAAATGTTCCCCTATATAAGTCTATGTAAAACTGTGACCCCAAATATGATCCCAGTGTCACCATTTGAGCAAACTTGGTAGAGGATCAATAAGTCCAATAACTCTGACTTTCATTTTGACAGCGTTATGCCCCTTTTCATTTAACTTAATATCTGGTCCATAATTCATGAAGGATTTCACCCCGTCTACAAACTTTATAGTTACGCATGCACCCCCACCACCACGCCACACACACACACCCCACAAACACCATGAACACAGAAAACCCGATTATTATTATTTTGTGTCGCCTTTTCGAAGAACGTTTGATACCCGTTACATTGCACACAGAGATTTGTTTTTACAGTAATTAAGCTTTTTAAAGCACATATAAAAACATTCACATGCATCTACATAAGCAGAATATAACTTGCCTTTTAATATTACACATACAATTTGGTTCCTCCATTTTGTAAGCAACCGATGACCCTTTAGCGGGGCATTCGTGTTCCATGGACACATTTTCTAGTTATATTTGACTGATTGTCTGACTGTATGATACACATTGAGATACTTGTATCACTGTATGATACGCATTGTGATACTTGTATGACTGAATGATACACATTGTGTTTCTTGTATGACTGTATGATACACATTGCATTACCTGCCTGACTGTATGCTACACATTGCGATACTTGTATGACTAAATGATACACATTGTGATACTTGTATGACTGTATATAACACATTGAGTTAATTGCTTGAGTGTATGCTACACATTTCGATACTTGTATGACTGTATGATTCACATTGTGATACTTGTATGACTGAATGATACACACTGTGTTACTTGCCTGACTGTATGATACACATTGCGATACTGTATCACTGTATGCTACACATTGCGATACTTGTATGACTGCATGATACGCATTGTGATACTTGTATGACTGAATGATACGCATTGTGTTACTTGCCTGACTGTATGATACACATTGATGACTGTATGATACACATTGCGATACTTGTATGACTATATGATACGCATTGTGATATGTGTATGACTGAATGATACACATTGTGATACTTGTATGACTGTATGATACACATTGTGTTACTTGTATGACTGTATGATACACATTGCGATACTTGGCTTGGCAGGGAATGAACAGTACCAAGCCTAGTTGCGCATGTTGTTGATGTCAGTCTATGCGAAAACATTTTAAAGTCCACAGGACATTCGGTCGGAAAAACTGGAATTTGTTGAAATGCTTGGACAATTAAACATAGACAATGCTATCCTTAAAAAAAGATATTAATTTATTTGCTACGACCGACTCAATTAAAATGAAGGGACCAAACCTTTTTTTTTTTTACAAATTTAGGATCGCGCCGCCAGTCACGGTCAAAAATCGTACAGGGTCCCGCAAATTAAACCATCCAAAAACAGGAGCACGTTCTCTGTGCTATTTACCAGCTTGCATTTGTAAATAAGCGTTCATTTAAAAGCGTTCTTATGATACAGACTTGTCATAAATGAACTTAAAAGTTATTAACAAATACCACTTCAAATTACAAGCAATAAAAAGGCAAATTTCTGGTAGGATTTTAGTTTCAAAATTGGACGGACACTCGATGGAAAATTACAAGCGATAAAACGTGATCTCCGGTAGGATATTAGTCTTAAAAATGGTCGGACAGTTGGATCCACTCGAAAATTTTCTGCCGGACATTTCAAAAATTTGCCTGTCATGTCCGACGGACCGACGGTTTTCACGGAGACTGTGATGTGTTCCCCACCAAAGACTCCATATAGCCAGTAGTGCAATACAGGCCCTCTTGGGCCTCTTGTTTATTAGTTTAAACTTATTTATTTTAATATTCCCTTGTTATGTCGTTTGTTGATATATGCGTTTTTTTTTGTTGACTGCGTTTTTGTAAAATGTTCTTGTTCGACATTTTTATACCTACTATTTTGACATATAAACATGAATTGTTGTTGTAAAATACTGAAGTTGACCGAGTATTATATCATGTGGTACAATACTGACGTTGGCCGGGTATTGTGTACGATACTGAAGTTGGCCGGATATTGTGGTATAATACTGAAATTGACTGGGTATTGCGGTACAATACTGAAGTTGGCCGGTTATTGTGGTACAAAGCTGAAGGTGGCAGGGTAAGGAGGTTTGTTACCTTTAACGGTGGAATTGATATATTTAGCAGTGGTTATTACCTTAGTGGACTTGTTACCTTTAGCGTTGTAACACAATACAATCTCGGAGTTCGACAATTAAAATAAAGCAAAACAGGCATTGCAAAGTTATTGAGCTACCGTCTTCAGTGTTTAACCTACATTTCAATCCAATCAGATCGACTAGATTTTAAAATTGCGTAAACATTTATTTCATTAAAACTCACATTATGTCTTTATTTTATTAAGTGCAATCATTATTTTATTTAGCGTTCAACTGCGCTTGAGCGAATGTTCATTCCAATATCAATTAATGCCATCGTTCATTGAATTATTGAAAAGTAGTTTAAACAAAAAAAAGTAAGTTTGTGTTGATTAAGTGGATTTTTAACCCAATAAAAACCCAACATCCTACGTTCCCTATATTAGGGTTTCTATTTTGTTAGAATTTCACTATATAAACATCACCTAATACATAATTATACCGTATTGCTCACTTCATTCTTGCTATATATGTCCCCAGGGGCATATTTTAACTTTAAAACAACAAGTTACAACTAAAACAACTCACACACAAAAACGCGATTTTCTACATTATTCTTTTCTATAACTTTTCAGATTGTAATTGTG
>JAWPHD010014811.1:0-50000 GCA_037043455.1 Cyrtodaria siliqua | reverse complement strand
AAAATGTCTTATAATTATAAATTGATCTAAATCATCATTATTCTTACCTTTGTTAAACAAAATAAACGATCTGCATGCGAGATACGATATTTTGGTATTTCATTTTTCAGGCACCAATTAGATTTACGACTTTTTATCACATGACCATAACTTTGTCATTTATTGGACTAAGCTACGATATTTTGACACATGGCGGGAAATAATATTAAGCTGTCCGAAGTTAAAAAAGTCATTTAACCCAAAATTCGAGTTAAGAGGTTTTGATCGCCCACACGACGATATATATGTGGTGGAGGGTGAGTGCAAGCATTCTGTGTATCTGTTGAAAGGGAATTGAACATTTTCAAGTTCAGGTCGCCACGCTCGCTATGAAATTGCAATGCAACTTAATTTAAAATGGACATTGAAATTGTACATGTTTGGCAGGACACTGAATAATATCGAAGGAACGATAGTAAAGCATGCACAGGGACTGGAGACAGTCTAGAACTAGTTAGACTTGATCCTTTGAACAATTGTATTATAACAACTGCAGCTGCAAAAGTATTGTTTTCGAAGAATTTCTCCGCTACACCTTTTGTACATTGGCTGAACACGGACTATAATATAACGTGCATATATTTGCATTGGATCTCACAATTTAATAGCGTTTTGTCTTACCTTAGAAAAAGCATTGTCAGTGTCACCAAAAGATAAATTCCAAGGTATTATTGTGTAGGCCCGTAGTCAAGTTTTTGAAAATGGTGTTGCGTAATTGAGCCTTTGGAAAGAAATTGACACGACATGCTGCAATCTGAGATTTCAGCTATATAGTGTTACATTAACCTAAGCAATACTGCACCAAATAACACCATTTCCTCATTATTGTTCAAATTGTGAGCATACAAAAACACAACTTGCCAGAATAAATGGGAGCTCTCGCTCCTTCCCTCTCCCCTCTCCCCTCAACCCCACCACACCCACGGCATATGTTTTGCATGAAATTTTATTTAGGTAGGAACAGTGTCTTTTTAATTACTAATATATTTGTTAGCATGTAAATAAATGTGACCTATATTTAATCACTAGGACAATGCATATTCAATAAATGCTACAGTTTATCTTACAAGATGTAACTCCGTTAAGTTGAGTGTTCGTATCCGACGAAGTAGTCTCCCTTCTACTTGATCATTTTGTTAAAAGGTGCAGATATAGCACGTTGTAACAGGTTACGTAGTCTTAATATTTTGGACTCGTACGGACCATGAAATAGACTAAAGTAATTGTGATTTTGTTTTTCGTACTTGTTTCTTTCATTTGATGTAGACACTACTTAAGGCAGGCATACCGGTCCCCCACCCCACTACAGGTCACAGGCAGTTGGGGCATACCGGTCCCTCACCTCTTTACAGGACATAGACAGCTGGGTCATACCGGTCCCCCACCCCACTACAGGACATAAGTAGCTGGGGCATACCCGTAATCGTACTTCGTCTTTTGGGGTTATATTGAATTAAAAATAACTTTTGTTATGATATTATATCTATAAATCGATATATTTATGTCGACAAAACACGATGCAATTCAATAAATGTAAAACAAATACGTTGAAATTGTTCTTTATTTCACAATAAATCGTTTTAGTGAACTTGACATTTTTTTCGTTTCTTTATATCGCGTTTACTGAAAACAAATAAACCTATATCAATATAAAGGTACTCAACGTAATGATTATTATCTGTATTGCACGAGATATTTATTTGATATACACGAGATATTTATTTCAAGTTATGTACAGTTTGTCGATAATACGATATAAAGATATAAACAATGGTAAAACGAATCGAGGTAACGTCATTGTTGTTGATGATTTTATTTAAAACACATTGAAGAATGGTAACTTAGCATAAATCAAGTCTAAGGTCGAAGTGGTAATGGTGACAACAAAGTAACAATGTATAAGCTGTTTAAATCAGAGTATTGTGTAGGAAGGTATTTTCAATTCATATTATATTTGATGTCAACGATCAACCTTTTCCAAATTTAGATGTGGCGTTGCACATTTAAGGCTAGCGACGGGACAATGAGAACTTATGGGAAAGTGACCGTGTGTTTCCACTGACGAAATGCATGTGCTATGTTGATTTTTTTAAATAGTTTTAATGGTCCTATCAGTACATGAGTATGTGCCAAAACCTGTTACAATAGTTTAGTCTAGAAGTTGTGTTTATATAAATAATACTCTCTATATTTAATTAAAATGAAACATGTATTTTTTTGAACCGTTACTGTTCATCAGTTTACATCTGGTCTGACCTGATGCGACCAGCGACACATGTTGTTTTTTTTAGCATTTTTTTTATTTGCGATTAAAGGGGTTGATGCACTGTTTTCAAGCAAGGTTTATTTTAAAGGGCTCTGAAATACTTGAAAAAAGCTGAAGAATTATCCAAATGACATGAGAAATAAAGGACCTATGGAAAGTTTGAAAAGAACATAAATCTTAGAACGATGACGTCATCGCACCTTTTTACCATATATGGCATATTGACAAAATGGTATAGCTACAACCCGGATCATGGGACATCCCGGACCAGACATCCCGGACCACATTTAGGACAACCCGGACCACATTTTAGGACGACCCGGACCACATTTTTATAACATAATAGTTGTCTAATAAATAAGTTGATTATATGTATAAATTGTAAGCCTATTTTTCATTAGCATTGATTTTAAACTACATCTTGTAAATATGTCATATATGACATCATCGTTCCAAGATGGCCGCCTCCATTTGAGATTCTTAGAAAATTTTCAATAGGTGTTATCTTCTTTATTTTTCATGGTATTTTGATAATTATTTCGTTTTTTTTCAAGTATTTCAATGCCCTTTAAAATAAACCGTGTTTGAAATAGTGCATCAACCCCTTTAAGGTGGACTAAACTGTCTACAGGTGCTTATTTACAGTGGTAATCCGACTTATTCTTGACGAAGTAGCTTATATGTTTTGTTTTTGTTCTCAGCGATAATAAAATTCTATTTTTTTGCAATGATCTCTTGTGGAATGTCATAACTTAATATCAATTACTAAATAAATGATCGTTGGCCACAATTGATTGCTTGGTACATCACTTATTCAAACTCGTGTATCCATCAAACACAGATAACGGCGCCTCATTAATGGTACATCTAGTCGTCTTTTGTTTGGTTGTAAGTTGATTTTCAAGCCATCCGTTGCAGGTTATTAATGCTGAGTTCTACATAAACCTTGAACGGAGTCATATACAACCACAAACAATGGAAGATTGGCGTATACTATATTCTTTTCTTGGACATTCTTGATTATTCGGGACATCTAGGCATGCAGCTTAATTAAGGCAGAAATGGCTCTGAAAAATATAAAAGATATTAAGACAACACAAAACAAAACAACGTATATAACCGATTCAGCAACCGCGATTGATAGCATTTGTCTTAAAACGTCTTAATTTTTGAAACGGTTGCGACACAGCATGGTAGACTTATAATCCAGAGATCTTACTTGGTTTAAACATATTTTATTTCTCATTATTATCACAGCATGGAATCTGTACACATGAGCATAAAAAGGATTAGAACGAAAGTAAAATACTTATGATGTTCTTCTCCTAGAGATCTTACTTACACCACTGGGTGTTTCAATGTGCCCATGGGGAAGACGTTTAATTTCTTAGCTTTGTATTTTTGATGTGGACATAAACAGTTTAACTGTTTAAATGGTGTGTTATGTTTACGTCATTTTAGCACATGTTAGGCTATATAAAAATGTTGACGGTCTAAAATATTTTGTTTAGAGGCAGGCTAATTTATTTTTCTTGAGTAGAACCAGTACTTTTTACCTCCAGCGGTCTGTGATTAGCGACACTTTCTCACTTGACAAGTCAAGCTCACAGTGGGATTCCATAGATGCCAAATTTTCCAGGATCACATCAAGGAGATTGGACTTCCAAGCCAAGGAGATTTACGTAACGCAATGGAACCATCCCATTTTTTCAAATAATGAAGACAATTGCTAATTCATTTTGTAGTTCATTATCTATATATATACAATAGACGAAAACAAATAACAGTACCGGTATATGCATTATGCCGTGATAAATTAATTGCTAGATTATCATTTCCGTGCGCCACCATTTTTTTTATGCCGCCCGGCTTTTACACCGATTTTCACAGTTTTGAGAGCCCCGTTTTAAACCTGTCCTCTGAAACCCGGAAACGTAATAACCGGTGTTGAGGTACACAATTTCTTCACAAAACGACGTGAAATTCGCAAATTAAATGGGGAAAAACCGGTGTTTGTTACTATTAAAATGCATTGCAATTATGAAAGATTGGTTTAGTTGTAATATTGTGGAGGATATAACATTTTTACCGAATGCATCGATCAAAAAGTGCGATTTCGGCAAAGACCTTCTCATTATAACCGCCCATATTTCAATAAATCTCTTCGTGCGCCGCGTGTCGCAAGATGCAATTTCATTGGTTGGTTGCATGATCGTAGCCCCACCCTCAGGCTGATCGATTTGACAGGCGACAGCTGTTTGACATGGGCTAATCACATGCTGTGTATTGCAAATTACCGCAAAGTACAGGCAATTAATCATCATCGGCACATATGAGAATGAGACACGATTGTGATACTATGAGAATGAGACATGAGTATGTCACTTACATATGAGTATGGCACTAGGAGAATGAGACATGAGTGTCACTCTATGAAAATGAGACGTGAGTATGGTACTTTGAGAATGAGACATGAGTGTGGCTCTATGAGAGTGAGACAAGAGGGTGACACTATGAGAATGAAAAAGGAATTTGGTACTAGGAGAACGAGACACAAGTGTGGCACTAAGAGAATGAGACACGGGAGTGGTTCTATGAGAATAAGACACGAGTGTGACACTATGAGAATGAAACATGAGTGTGGTACAATGAGAATGAGATATGAGTGTGCCACTATGCCAATGAGACACTGGCCTGACAGTATGTGAAGGAGACACGAGTGTTGCACTATGAGAATGAGACTTGAGTACTAACATATGTGTGTGGCACTAGGAGAGTGAAACACGAGTGTGACACTATGAGAATGAGACATGAGTATGGTACTCTGTGAATGAGACGAGTGTGGTACAATGAAAATGAGACATGAGTGTGTCACAGTATGTGAATGAGACACGAGTATGACACAGTGGGAATGAGACACACGTGTGACTCTATGGGAATGGGACACGAGTGGGACATTATGTGAATGAGACACGAGTGTGGCACTATGAGAATGAGACACGATTTTGACACTTTGAGAATGAAACAATAGTGTGGCAATATGAAAATGAGACACGAGTATGGTACTTTGAGACTGAGACAATAGTGTGGCAATATGAGAATGAGACAATAGTGTGGCACTATCAGAATTAGACAATAGTGTGGCAATATGAGAATGAAACAATAGTTATCGGGTTTATAAAGCCCCGTAGTCATTACGCCAAACTGTATTAACATGCTGAGTTTTTCAATGATGTAAGCGGTTTTTTTCCCTATAACCTGTCAAAAGATGGCGCTATTTGCAGTAAAACCACGTTACCACACATACCACATCATAATAGAAACTTACCACATCATAATGAAAACAGACCACATCATAATGTAAAGTGACCACATCATAATGAAAAGCGACCACATCATAATACAAAGTAACCACATCGTAATGGAAATTTACCAAATCATAGGGTTAAGTGACCACATCATAATAGAAATTACCACATCATAATGGAAATTGACCACATCATAAATTAATGCAAAGTAACCATATAATAATGGAAAGTAACCACATCATAATGTAAAGTGATCACATCATAATAGAAACTTACCACATCATAAATAAAACAGACCACATCAGAGTGTAAAGTGACCACATCATAATGAAAAGCGACCACATCATAATACAAAGTAACCACATCTTAATGGAAAGTAACCACATCATAATGGAAAGTAACAACATCATAATGTAAAGACACCACATCCTAATAGACACTTACCACATCATAATGGAAAGTGACCACATCAAAATAAAGAGTAAGCACATCATAAGAGAAAGTGACCAGATCATAATGAAAAGTGACCACAACATAATGAAAGGTGACCACATCATAATGAAATAATGAGACACGAGTGTGGTATTATGAGAATGAGACACTATTGTGGCACTATCAGAATGAGACAATAGTGTGGCAATATGAGAATGAGAGACAAATGTTGCACTATGTTACGCACTCTGTGAATGAGACGACTGTGGCACTATGAGAATGAGACACGAGTGTGGCACTATGAGAATGAGACACGAGTGTGGCACTATGAGAATGAGGCAAAAGTGTGGCACTATGAGAATGAGACACTAGTGTGGTACTATAAAATGAGACACGAGTGTGGCAAAATGAGAATGAGACACGAGTGTGGCACTATGAGAATGAGGCCAAAGTGTTGCACTATGGGAATGAGACACTAGTGTGGTACTATGAGAATGAGACACGAGTGTGGCACTTTGCGAATGAGACAAAAGTGTGGTACTATGAGAATGAGACACGAATGTAGCTCTATGAGAATGAGACACGAGTGTGGTATTATGAGAATGAGACACTATTGTGGAACTATTAGAATGAGAAAATAGTGTGACAATATGAGAATGAGAGACGAATGTTGCACTATGAGAATGAGACGCGAGTCTGGCATTGTCATATAAGTGTGGCACTATGAGAATGGAACACGACTGTGACACTATAAGAATGAGACATGAGTGTGGTAATATGAGAATGAGACAATAATATGGCATTATGAGAATGAGACACGAGTATGGTATTATGAGATTGATACACGAGTGTGGCACTATGAGAATGAAACACGGGTGTGGCACTATGAGAATGAGACAATATTGTGGCAATATGAGAATGAGGCACGAGTGTGCCACAATGCCAATGAGACATTAGCGTGACAGTATGTGAATGAGACACGAGTGTGGCACTTTGTGAAAGAGACAATAGTGTGGCAATATGAGAATGAGACACGAGTATGGTATTATGAGAATGATACATGGGTGTAGCACTATGATAATGAGACAATAGTGTGGCAAAATGAGATGAGAGTCGAGTGTTGTACTATGAAAATGTGACAATTGTGTGGCAATATCAGAATGAGAGCCGAGTATTGTTCTATGATAATGAGACACGAGTGTTGCACTATGATAATTAGACATGAATGTGGTACTATGAGAATTAGATATGAGTGTAGTACTATGAGCATGAGACACGTGTGGCTCTATGGAAATGAGACACGAGGGTGACACTATGAGAATGACACACGAATTAGGGACTAGGAGAACGAGACACAAGTGTGGCACTATGAGAATGAGACAATAGTGTGACACTATGAGAATGAGACACGAGTGTGGAACTCTGTGAATGAGACAATTATTGCTATATGAGAATGAGCCTTGAGTATAGCACTAACATATGTGTGTGGCACTAGGAGAATGAAACAGGAGTGTAACACTTTGCGAATGAGATATGAGTGTGGTACTATGAGAATGAGACACGAGCGTGGCACTCTGTGAATGAGACGAGTGTTGTACATGTACTATAATAATGAGACATGAGTGTGTCACAATGCCAATGAGACACTCGTGTCACAGTATGTGAATGAGGCACGAGTGTGACACAATAGGAATGTGACGCGAGTGTGGCACTACGATAATGAGACAAGAGTTTGGCACTTTGAGAATGAGACAATAGTGTGGCAATTTGAGAATGAGACACTAGTATGGTACTTCGAGACTGATACAATAGTGTGGCAATATGAGAATGAGACAATAGTATGGCACTATGAGAATGAGACAATAGTGTTGCAATATGAGAATGAGACACGAGTATGGTACTATGAGACTGAGACAATAGTGTGGCAATATGAGAATGAGACAATAGTGTTGAAATATGAGAATGAGGTACGTACGAGGGGAATACTATGAGAATGAGACACGAGTGTTGCACGATGAGAATGAGACACGAGTATGGTATTATGAGACTGAGACAATAGTGTGGCAATATGAGAATGAGACAATAGTGTTGCAATATGAGAATGAGGTACGTATGGAATACTATGATAATGAGACACGAGTGTTGCACTATGAGAATGAGACATGTATGTGGTACTATGAGAATAAGACACGAGTGTGGTACTATGAGTATGAGACAGAGTATGATACTGACATATAAGTGTGACACTATGAGAATGAAACACGAGTGTGACACTATGAGAATAGTTTGACACTTTGATAATGAGACATGAGTGTGGTACTATGAGCATGAGACAGAGTGTGGCACTCTGTGAATGAGACGAGTTTGGCACAATGAGAATGAGACATAAGAATGGCACTGACATATGAATGTGGCATTATGAAAATGAAACGGGAGTCTGGCGCTATGAAAATGAAACATGAGTGTGGCACTTTGAGAATGAGAGACGAGTGTGACACTCATTGAATGAAACGAGTGTGGCACTATGGGAATGAGACAAAGTGCGGCAATATGAGAATGAGACACGAGTGTGACACTATGGGTGTGAGACACAAATTTTGTACTAGGAGAACGATACACAAGTGTGACACTATGTGAATTAGATACGGGACTGGCACTATGAAAATGAGGCACGAGTGTGGCACTATGAGAATGAGAAACGCGTGTGGCACTATGAGAATGAGACAATAGTTTGGTACTATAAGAAAGAGACACGAGTGTGGCCGTATGAAAAAGAGACACAAGTTTGACATTATGAGAATAAGAAACTAGTGTGGTACTATGACAATGAGACATAAGTGTGACACTATGAGAATGAGTTACGAACGTGACACTATGTGAATGGGGCACGAGTTTGGAACAATAGAAATGAGACACGAGTGTGGCACTATGAGAATGAGACACTTGTGTGACACTATGTGAATGAGACACGAATTTGGTACTAAGAGAACGAGACACACGTGTGACACAATGAGAATGAGACACGGGAGTGTCACTATGAGAATGAGACACGAATGTGGCCCTATGAGAGTGGCACTTTGAAAGTGAGACAATAGTGTGACACTTTGAGAATGAGACACGAGTTTGGCACTATGGGAATGAGTCACAAGTGTGACACTGTGAGAATGAGACACGAATTTGGTACTATGAGAATGATACACGAGTGTTGCACTTTGTGAATGAGACACGAATTTGGTACTATGAAAATGAGACACGAGTGTAAAACACTGTGAAGGAGACGAGTGTGGTACTATGAGAATGAAACACGAGAGTGGCAATATGAGAAAGAGACATGACATATGAGTGTGGGGCTATGAGAATGAAACGTGAGTATGGCGCTATGAAAATGAAAATGAGTGTGGCACTATGAGAATGAGACACGAGTGTGGCATTATGAGAATGAATTACAAGTGCGACACTATGAGACGGAAACACGAGTGTGGCTCCATCAGAACAAGTCATGAGTGTGGCACTATGATAATGAGACATGAGTGTGCCACAATGCCAATGAGACATTAGCGTGATAGTAAGTGAATGCGACACGAATGTGGTACTATGGGAATGAGACGCGAGTGTGGCATTATACCAAAGAGACACGAGTGTGACACTATGAGAATGAGATACGAATTTTATACCAGGAGAACGAGACAAAAGTGTGACACTATGAGAATCAGACACGAGTATGGCAGTATGTGA
The DNA here is from genome assembly GCA_037043455.1 of Cyrtodaria siliqua. Classification (NCBI taxonomy): domain Eukaryota; kingdom Metazoa; phylum Mollusca; class Bivalvia; order Adapedonta; family Hiatellidae; genus Cyrtodaria; species Cyrtodaria siliqua. The sequence continues at coordinate 40,220 of JAWPHD010014811.1, read as the reverse complement.
ATGAGACACGAGTGTGCATGGCACTATGAGAATGAGACACGAGTTTGGCATTATGAGAATAAAACATGAGTATGACACTGACATATGAGTGTGGCACTATGAGAATAAAACATGAGTCTGGCACTATGAGAATGAGACACGAGTGTGGCATTATGAGAATGAAACACGAGTGTGGCTCCATGATAACAAGCAAGAGAACGATTGTGGCTTTTTGAGAACTTACATGACAGAGGCACTATGAGAATGAGACATGAATGTAGCCTTATTAAAAAGACACATGAGTCTGGTACTATGAGAATGAGCGATGGGTGTGATACTATGAGATGCGACATGAGTGTGAGTCTATGAGTATGCGACATGAATGTAGCACTATGACAAAGAAAAACATGAGTATGGTACTATGAGAATGAGCCATGAGTGTGGTACTATGAGCATGAGACATGAGTGTGACACTGGCAGAAAACGATACGAGTGTGCTAGCCTACTATGAGAATAAGACACTATTGTGGGGTCGAGAATGAGACACCAGTGTAGCACTATCAGAACGAGACACAAGTGTGACACTATGATAATGAGCCATGAGTGTGACTCTATGAGAATGAGTCACGAGTGTGGGACTATGAGAACGATATAAAGTGTGACACTATAATAATGAGACATGAGTGTGGCGCTATGAGAATGAGACACGAGTGTGGCACTATCGGAATGAGACACGAGTGTGGAAATATGAGAATAAGACGGGAGAGTGGCACTATGAAAAATCGACACTTTTAGACATGTGTTTGGCACTACGAAAATGAAACATGGGTGTCGTACAAAGAGAATAATATACTATTGTGGCCCTCGACAATGAGACATCAGTGTAGCAGAATGAGAATGATACACGAATTTGACAATTTGAGAATAAGACACAAGTGAGGTATTATGAGAATGAGACACGAGTGCGACACAATGAGAATGAAACACGAGTGTGGTACTATGATAATGAGACACGAGTGTGGTATTAGCAGAATGAGTCACTAGTGCGGCTCTATGAGAATGCGACATGACTATGGCTCTATGAGAATGAGACATGAGTGTGGCACTATAAGAATGAGTCACGAGTGTGGTATTATGAGAATGAGTCACGAGTGTGGTATTATGAGAATGAAACACGATTGTGGCACTATGGGAATGAAACACGAGTGTGGCACTATGGGAATGATACACGAGTGTGACACTATGAGAATGTGACATGAGAGTGGTAATATGAGTATGAGACACGTGTTTGGTACTATCGGAATGAGTCACGAGTGCGGCTCTATGAGAATGGGACATGACTATGGGTCTATGAGAATGAGACAGTGTTGCTCTATGATAATGAGACATGAGTATGACACTATGGGAATGAACTACGAGTGTGGCACTATGAGAATGAGACACGAGTGTGGCACTATGGGAATGAGACACGAGTGTGGCACTATGAGAATGAGACACGAGTGTGGCACTATGAGAACGAAATAAAGTGTAGCACTATGAGAACTAGATACAAGTGTGACACTATGATAATGACACGAGTGTGGCACTATGGGAATGAGACACGAGTGTGGCACTATGAGAATGAAACATGAGGTGGCACTTTGAAAATGATACACGAGTGTGGCAGTATGAGTGTGGCAGTATGAGATATATGTCTGGCACTATGAGATTGAGACATGAGTGTGGCACAATAGAATGAGTCACGCGTGTGACACTATGATAGTGAGACATTATTTTGTCACTATGATAATGAGACATGATTGTGACACAACGAGAGTGATACACCACTGTGACACTATGATTATGAGGCTTGAGTGTGGCACTATTATAATGAGACTTGAGTGTGGCACTATGAGAATGAGACACGAGTACGGCACTATGAGATTGCGACATGAGCGTGGCACGGCGAAAATGAGACATCATTTTGGCACTATTATAAAGAGACATGAGTGTGGCACAAATAGAATGAAACATGAGTATAGCACTATGAGAATGAGACCTGAGTGTGGCACTATGAGAATAAGAAAAGATTTTGGTACTATTCAAATGAGACGTGAATGTTGCACTATGATAATGAGACGTGAGTGTTGCGCTATGATAATGAGACGTGAGTGTGGCAATATGAGAATAAGACAGGAGAGTGGCACTATGAAAATCGACACTTTTAGACATGTGTTTGGCACTATGAAAATGAAACATGAGTGTCGTACAAAGAGAATAATATACTATTGTGGCCCTCGACAATGAGACATCAGTGTATCACAATGACAATGATACACGAATTTGACAATTTGAGAATGAGATACGAGTGAGGTATTATGAGAATGAAACACGAGTGCGACACAATGAGAATGAAACACGAGTGTGACACTATGAGAATGAGACATGAGTGTGGTACTATGTTAATGAGACACGAGTGTGGTACTAGCAGAATGAGTCACTAGTGCGGCTCTATGAGAATGCGATATGACTATGGCTCTATGAGAATGAGTGTGGCACTATAATAATAAGTCACGAGTGTGGTATTATGAGAATGAGTCACGAGTGTGGTATTATGAGAATGAGACATGAGTGTGGCTCTATGAGAAAGACACATGAGTGTGGCACTATGCGAATGTGTCACGAGTGTGGTATTATGAGAATGAAACACGAGTGTGGCACTATGGGAATGAAATACGAGTGTGGCACTATGGGAATGATATACGAGTGTGACACTATGAGAATGAGACATGAGTGTGGTAATATGAAAATGAGACACGTGTTTGGTACTATCGGAATGAGTCAAGAGTGCGGCTCTATGAGAATGGGACATGACTATGGCTCTATGAGAATGAGACAGTGTGGCTCTATGAGAATGAGACATGAGTATGGCACTATGGGAATGAAATACGAGTGTGGCACTATAAGAATGATATACGAGTGTGGCTCTATGGGAATGAAACACAAGTGTGGCAGTATGAAAATGAAACACGAGTGTGGCACTATGGGAATGAAGTACGAGTGTGGCTCTATGAGCATCATACATGAGTGTGACTATATGAGTATGAGACATGAGTGTGGCACTATGAGAATGAAACATAAATGTGGCACTATGAGAATAAGACACGAGTGTGGCTCTATGAGAATGAAACACGAGTGTGGCTCTATGGGAATGAAACACGAGTGGGGCACTATGAGAATGAGACACGAGTGTGGCTCTACGGGAATGAAGTACGAGTGTGGCTCTATGAGCATCAGCCATGAGTGTGACTCTGTGAGTATGAGACATGAGTGTGGCACTATGAGAATTAAACTTAAATGTGGCACTATGAGAATAAGACACGAGTGTGGCTCTATGGGAATGAAACACGAGTGTGGCTCTATGGGAATGAAACACGAGTGGGGCACTATGAGAATGAGACACGAGTGTGGCTCTATGGGAATGAAACACTAGTGTGGCAGTATGAAAATGAAACATGAGTGTGGCACTATGGGTATGAAGCACGAGTGTGGCTCTATGAGAATGAGACATAAGTGTGGCACTCTGAGAATGAAACACAAGAGTGGCTCTATGAGAATGGTAATGGGACACGAGTGTGGCACTATGAGAATGAAACACGAGTATTGCTCTATGAGAATGAGACACGAGTGTTGCACTATGAGAATGGGAATGGGACACGAATGTGGCACTCTGAGAATGAAACACGAGTGTTGCGTAATGAGAATGAGACACGAGTGTGGTACTATGAGAATGGGGATGGGACATGGGTGTGGAACTATGAGAATGAGACGAGTGTGGCACTATGAGAATGAGACACGAGTGCGGCACTATGAGAATGAGACACGAGTGTGGTACTATGAGAATGGGAATGGGACACGAATGTGGCACTATGAGAATGAAACACGAGTGTTGCTCTATGAGAATGAAACACAAGTGTGGCACTATGAGAATGAGACACGAGTGTGGCACTATGAGAATGAAACACGAGTGTTGCTCTATGAGAATGAAACACAAGTGTGGCACTATGAAAATGAAACACGAGAGTTGCTCTATGAGAATGAAACTCGAGTGTGGTACTCTGAGAATGAAACATGAGTTTGGCACTATGGGATTAAACACGATAGTGGCACTATGAGAATGAGACCTGAGTATGGCGCTATGAGAATGAGACAAGGGTGTGGTATTATGAGAATTAGACATGAATGTATCACAATGAAAAAGAAACATGAGATTGGTACTATGAGAATGAGCCATAATTGCGGTACTATGATAATGCGACATGAGTGTGACACTATGAGGATGCGACATGATTATAGCACTAAGAAAAAGAAATATATGCGTTTGGTACTATGAGAATGAGCCATAGGTGTGGTAATATGAAAATGAGACATGATTGTAGCACTATGAGAAAATGACACGAGTGTGGTAGCCTACTATGAGAATAAGACATTATTGTGGCCTTCGAGAATGAGACAACAGTGTAGGACTATGGAAATGAGATAAAATTGTGGCTCTTTGAGAAAAATACACGAAATTTACACTTTGAGAATGAGACACGAGTGTGGCATTATCAAAATGAAACATGAGTGTTGCACTGTGTTTAGCACAATGGGAATGAGACATGAGTGTGACACTGTGTTAATAAGACATGAGTTTGGCACTTTGATAATTAGAAATTAGTGTGGCTCGATGAGAATGAGATACCAGTGTGGAACTATGTGAATAATATATGATTCTGGCACTTTGATAATTAGACATGTGTGTGGATCTATGAGCATGCAACATGATTCTGGCACTTTGAGAACGAGATATGATTCTGGCACTATGAGATTACGACGTGATTCTGTAGCTATACTAATGAGACATGATTGTGTCATAATGTAAATGAGATACCAGTGTGGCTGTATGAGAATAATACAGGAGTGTGGCACTGCGAGATTGCGACATGAGTGTGAAACTATGATGATGAGTAGCAAATGAGAATGAGACATGATTGTGGCACTATGGGAATGCGACATGACTGTGGAACGATGATAATGAGACATGTATGTGGCACAATGAGAATGAGACACCAGTGTGGAACTATGATAACAAGACATGAGTGTGGCACAAGTAGAATGAAACATTATTGTGGCACTATGAGAATGAGACAACAGTTTGGTACTATAACACTATCAGAATGCGACTGCGACATGATTGTCACACTATGAGCATGATACTTGCGTGTGAGACTGAAATTGAAACATGAGTGTGGCACATTGAGAATAAGAAATGAGTATGGCACTATGAGAATGCGACTGCGGCATGATTGTCACACTATGAGCATGATACATGAGTGCAAGACTGAGAATAAGATGTGAGTATGGCACTGTGAGAATTAGACGTGAGTGTTGAACTATGATAATTGGACAAGAGTGTGGTACAATGAGAATGAAACATTGGTATGGCACTATGGGAATACGACATGATTGTGGCACTATGGAAATACGACATGATTGTGGTACTATGAGAAAGCCACATGAGTGTGGTACTATGAGAATGAGGCATGCGTGATAATGATACATGAGTCTGGAACTATAAGAATGAGACATTAGTGGCACCGTGCACATGAGACTTAGTATTGCACAATGAGAATGAGACTTGAGTGTGACACTATAAGAATGAGTGTGGCACTGTGATAATGAGACACGTGTGTGGTACTATGAGAACGAGATGTTATTGTGGCACTATGATAATGAAACATTGGTATGGCACTATGGGATTGCGACATGATTGTGGCACTATTAGTATGCGACATGATTGTGACACTATGAGAATGAGAATGCCAACTGAGTGTGGCACTAAAAGAATTAGGCATGAGTGTGGCACTGAGAATAATACATGAGTTTGACTCTATAAAAATAAGACATCAGTATGGCACGATGAGAACTAGCCATGACTGTGGCACTATGAGAATGAGACATAAGTGCGGCACCATGAGCATGAGACGTAAGTATGACACTATGAGACATATACATGATTTTGGCACAATGAGATGAGACATGATTATGGCGCTATGAGAATGAGACGCGAGTGTTACACTGTTAGTAATAGACATTAGTGTGGCACAATGATAATGGGACAAGAGTGTGGGACTATGAACATGAGACATGAGTGTGGTACTATGAGAATAAGACTCTATTGTGGCACTTTGGGAATGAGAAACCAGTGTGGCACTATGGTAATGATAGTGGCACTATGAGAAAAACACACGAGTTTGACAATTTGAGAATGAGACACGAATATGGCATTGTGACAATGAAACAGGAGTGTAAAACTATGTTCTTAAAGGTTTACTTTTTGACTGTTTTGTGAATGTTACATTTCCTGTTGAATTTGTATACCTAATTTTGTTGTTTTCTTTCTTCAAATTTGTATTGTGATACGGATCTACATCCAAAGGTAAACAGAAATGCATATATTGTTTACATTAAAGCTAGCATCTCCATTCCCGGATTAGACCTCCGGGTTCAAGATAAGGTGAATGAGTGTGTGCCTTATAATTATAGTGCCTTCTATTTAGTACGGATTATTATCGGTATTATTGTAACCTCAAGGAAGAGTGGAATGCTGCAATATTAGTTATCACTGCAAGTACTTTAGATGGGGCAGTAAATACAACAGGGCACCGAGCTGAAACTATGGGAAACAATGACTCAGGCAGGTTTTGTCAAGAAAGGAAAATGATGCTGACACGGCAGACAAGAAACAGTTTATACATTTTCACCAAAGTCTGTCTGTTCTGTGTGAGCTACATACAGTAAAGGTTTAACGATCATTCGATGATGTTCCAAAACCAAGAACCGAAGTGCGGATGACCACACAAACAGCACACCTTCCTCTGCCGACTTCCAATGGTCTCACTCGACCAGAAAACGATTCTCTGATATTTAATGTGAAGGATATCGGCGTATATATATGTCTCGGTCTGCTCCATCTCCTACATAGAATCAATAGAAGAAATACGTCCGTATCTTTGAAAAGTGGTAGAACGTATTTTTTCAAAAAGCATGAGTGCATCTCAACCATAATATTCCGATTAAGGAACAGTTTAGAAGATTATTCACTGCACATCATAAGCAGAAAGTTAGGATACATGTGACTGAAATGTTGGAGGCAGTAGTCATAAAGAAGCCCCAAAGCTCTTTTTGAAATTTATATGTAATGAGGTCATTAACAGAAGGAAAGGATGTAACTATTAGCTTCTTCTCCTACTTCTGAAAACTCAACTCACGCACAATCAAACACGCGTATGCCATTTTGAGGATCATTGGTTCAATGTATCTACTATTAGAACTGAGTTACTTTCCAAGTTAGATCCTGATGTCTAATACTGGTAAATTGAGCTCCAGAGGAAGATAAAGCAAAGACTGGTTGGAACGTTTGGAAATATAGGTTTCTAATGCAGTCGCTTGCATTTTGACCTTAACGACGCTCGATGGAATTATGCATAGGTGGAAATGACTATACGGGATTGTTTGATATATCTTGATGATATTATCATCTTTTTATAATCATTTGAAAACAATCTGAACAACCTGATATATAGTAAACGTACTATCTGAAGTCGTCGTTAAGACCAACCCTTCAAAACTGAAGCCAACGAAGTACTGGGCGATTCCAAGGAGTGTTGAGGACGTGCGGAAGGTCCTTGTATTTAGCGGGTATTACAGGCATTTTTAAAAGGCGAATCGTTACCACTTGTAGAGAGCTTGTTGGTTAATGCATCTGACCGTGTGGCTACTGAGGAAGACCGCATTGCTAGTGACCTCCGATACATGGCCTCAGTTCAAGCGACCGGCACGTCGGACAAACGGTAGATACATGTGTATCGTCACTGATGGATTATTTCTGTCAGGTGATCGTCCACATTCCGATGAAAAAAACAGAGATGAAGAGGTAACATTTGCGATAGGGATAAGTTGGTGGTAAAGGATGATTATAATTTAATGTTCTGTACAATCTCTATACAAGTTACAAATTACTTGTTTACATACGGTGATTTCCTGTGTTATATTTTAGTTAACTAATATATTAAAGTTTTAATTTTAATAATAAAATGACATGATTATTATGTTTTTTGTGTAGTATTTGTATCCCCGTATCAAAACAAGCTACACATGAATACACTGGATATCCAAATAAAGGCAAGCGTAACAGATTGTGTCATTTAAAGGAAAAAAAAACAAAATAAATGATCAGCCATGCGAACAGTTATTTCTGCCTCTATAGTCCATGGAACTATACTTCATCATGGGTCATCATGGGTGTGATTGCGCTATTTAGTAAAGGAGAGTGTTTTTTTCTGACCTGGAATGGTTATTAAAATTGCAAGGAAATGTATGGAAAATGTATGCGATGAAATACTCCACCACTCAATACAGCAGAGTTGGTCAGCATAACATGAGCGATTCCAAGATAGCTAGTGTGCATTGGTTTCTTGACATTAAAGCTGTCTAAGTAATAATTCGAAAGCGTTCTCGTAATTACGGATCACTTCACGCCATATATCCGAGCAATTCCGACTAAGAATGAAAGGGTAAAACCGGAACCAGATTCGTTTTGGACAATGTCTATTTTTTTGACAACGTTTTCTTGTCCTTTGGATTTTCCTCGAAACTCTGCAACGACAGAGAGCAAAACGTCGAATCCAAAGTAATCGACAGACTATGTAAACATCACAAAGCCAATGACAACACCGAATCATACGATGAGATACGATGAGGAATTGACTAAATGACAAAAGAGTGATTGGAAGATGTACATATCACCATTGGTACATGCGTATAATACCATTCTTCACAGCAGTATCAGTCACTCAACGTTCTACCTAATGTTCATACGACGTCAACGACTGTCAGTTAATGATTCCTGGAGATCTCTCCAGGAGAAACGTTGTCAAGGGGAACACTTAGACGAGCTAAACGAAAAAGCTAGATTTTTTCTCACGTATGCCAAGGCAAGGCAAATGAAGGAAAAGCCCGACATGATAAAATAAGTACCATGGCACGAAGGTACGGGAAAACCCACTGCAGTCAGTGCATCGAATAGAATCCTTAACAAAGAACAGGAAAAGCAGCATTCAAGTACGACAGTCAATCACAAACACACACAGAACTAAAGAACAAATTAAAAGTTGAATAAAAGGCAAAAGAAGACATCAACAACAAAAAAGGGTTGACAATAGGGCTACCGCCTTGGAACGGTCAGTGACAAAACATGCCGCTGGGGGTTTAAAGCCAGTTCTAGGGTGCACAAAACTTCACACTTACCCTACTGTCAACACAATAAAACGGGACAGTGTAAATAAAGAAATCCCCGCCATGAACTATTCCCTTACCAGCAAGGCAGCATTTATAGGCAATATAAGTAAAACATAAAGATGCTCGTGTATATATAAATACAAAAAATAAAAATAGCCTAGAAAGCCACAAAGAAGGTACTCAGTGTCTTGGCAGAAGCCAGAGCAACAAGAAAATAAACCATTTAGGGCACGACAAGACAAGACTGCAGACAAACACCGTCACCGTCCTTTTGGGCTTTAGGTAGACGTCACCATAGGGTCCACAGCATGTCCGGTCATCGCACAATTAAAGAGGAAGGCATAGGGCAAACTGTAAATGGGTCCACCACCAAGCATGCAGTGCGTTTCAAAATTATAGGGTCATAACCCCTTTCGATAAACCTTTTAACAAAGATAGTATGAAAGTGATAGACTACATATGAATCAATTACCTCATACAAACCGTTTACCTTTACTTGATCCAAATAATAGATTTCAATGGAGAAAGGATCAAATCCTACATCACACGTTTGCGTAGGAAACCAGGATCTCTTAGATTGCGTCCTATGGAGTAGCAGACAAACATGCCAATGGACCTACCCTATGGGACATGATTGAAGTTACGGAATACAATTTTGTTAGAGTGTGAGAAACATAGTGATTGGCGTTGACGACGGTACTGGTAACTATTACCTCATGCCTTTTTTTTTAAATTAAAAATTCCTTAAATTGGTAACTGTGTGTAACGACTATCTTTTAAATGAGCCTATCATTTTGCATTCTTGTTTTCATGACTATAATTTTGATAATTACAGTTGATGGTACTGTTTTTTTATACTAAGTATATGTGTGTTGATGAAACAATTGTTGTACAACAGATTTGTTTGACCTATGTTTTACCCCTTTAATTAATGTCGAGAACATTTTCTGAAGCAGTGGAATATGTGATAGGTCGTAATAAATATGTATGCACGTTGTTCTTGTTTACTTACGACTTTAATTTCTAATTAGTGGTCTTACTCCTGTCATTCGAGACTTTACTCTGTTGCGGAACGTACGATAAATATTATAACAATCTGGAAATAATAACGCTTTAGAAGGTTTAAAATACTCTTTTTAACTAAAATTTAACGAGTCTAAGACAAACATCTCATCCACCCACCATTTAAAACAGAGCATTGCTAAATGTGTTTTCAGTCTTTTCAGATAATACGGCCAGAATGTTGAATGGTAGTTCTAACAGAAACAGCAGCATCAGATGGAGGACGACCCTATACCGTATGCAATTTGTATTTAAGAACTTATTTGTAAAATATATATAATACAACAGAGACAACCTCATCTCTATTTGGTCTTAGTTTAGTTTTTCCTCTGTGTGATGTTTATTTGTTGACTTTATTCCATCTGTTCGTTGGTCTTTTTCTCTTTATATATATATACCTCTGTGTCTGCTGAAAGGGAATGAGAGAATAATTTATTTACTCACGAAATCAAATGTGTTTGTTATATATAAACATTACACATTTTTATTAAATTGCAGGTATTTATTTGTTTCCGAGCTCAGGTCTAATATAGCAAACCAGGATTTTATATTTACAGTTCTATTGCACTGCCCTTGAATGAAACACTTAACTTGTATTTCAATTTCCAGTGAAAATCATTTACTTATGGGGCGGACCTAAAACAAACAAGGTGCAGGAAATTCGTTTGATGAATTTGTTTTGGGTTGTATTACGTAACGTTGTATTGTCGTTCTATCTGACATAAGTTGCTATAAGAAACCTGCAATGTTGGCGACGTCGCTGTTCGAACAGTACGTGTTACAGCTTTAAAACACTATTTGAGGTATGAAATCATTAGCTAGTTTAAAGTTATCGATAAGCCCTTCGGGTGTTAAGGGCTTCACGCACTTTAAACTAGCTAATGTTTTTCATAGCTCGTAGCAGAATCGAAATATCGATTTTAATCCTTAAATAGCAAGAACCGCACGATGACATGAAACATGAGCGTAGCGACTGGCTAATAAACCTTTAGTGTACCAAGATGATAATAAGACATAAGTATTGAAACATAACTGTAGCATTTTGAGAATGCGATATGAAGGTGGCGATATATAAAGAGTAGTGTAGCGTGGCGAATGAAGCTAGTGATGTGACAATAGTAGCATGAACCATTCTTATGAACTGCGATTGATGTATGAAACTTGGTTTAAACACCCAGCGGCCCATTTGGCAACTGACCGTTCCAAGGCGGTAGCCCTATTGTCAACCCTTTTAACCCTTGTGATGTCGTGTCTTGCCTTTTAGTCATCTTTATAATTGTTGTTTGTTTCTATGCGTCCTTTCCATTGACGGTGATCCTTGAATGCTTTATTTCCTTTTCGACATTTATATCTACTTTTTTGAGTTAGGCACTAAGAGAACTAGATATGCGTATGGCGATATCAGAATAAATTTTGAGTGTGACACTATAAGAATGAGTCTGAGATCTCTATTATTTGTTCCGTATGAGTACTGTATATCCATTTGCAATCAGCGTCTGTCCTTAAAGCAGGTCTACAGACCGTGTTGTTCAGGTCTTCACCATGTAATTATGTTGAATTGAGTCGGGCGTCAACTGATTAAATTAAACCTGGTGCGTAACTTAGAATAGCACATAATGACTGTGCAAAATGAATCCTTTGTAAATAAAGGGTCACTTTTTGGCTCATTCAAAACGTTCATAATAGCAAAATTAATATCATCATTATTTGTCAATTTTAAGTCGACCCCTAGAGCCCCAAGAAATTACCGATGTACCCCATTTAATGTATTTTATTATTACATTAATTGTTCAAACTTAAAACTTCTGTTACTTATTCATAAACCTTCTAGAACATTAAAAGTTTAAGTAGTCCTATACAAGTATACTTAACTGATTAAGACTTTACCTAAGATTTTGTTTCATTTATTTCGTTTTGTTGCAAGACAGATTTTTGAACGTCAACATTTTCAAATATATGGTGAGAGTTCTGAAATTACCACCTTCTAGCGGATTCGAACCATCAGCTTCCGGATATCGAGAACGACTACCTCTCCTAGATGCAGAACGACGGCATAGACCCTCGAACATATAGCTAACCAAACAAGACTAAGCGATTGATAACTAAGCCGAATACGCTCTAGCGCTTCAAAATATAATAGAGACTAAATACTACATCTCATATTTCATTATTTATTACGATGTATTTTATTTAAATGCCTGCGTTTACAGCCACTTTAGTTTCTTGTCATTCTAAATTATTTGTGATTGAGGAAGTTTGAAAAAGGAAGTGTACACACTACGATTTCGAATCAACAATTGGGAATCTACCTGTGTTTTCACACTTGTTTTGAAGCGTATCTTGCTGAAGGAGTGTTCACTTTTGAATAAAGGCAGGTAATACTTTTTTTGATATCTAAACCCAGAATACATAAGAGCGTAATAATCAAACAACGTAATGTATCAGCTAGTCTGTTTTAAAACGAGTAAACAGAAATCAGATTAGCTACAAAGATGATGGAATTGCATTGTATGTAGACCGGAAATTTATTGGTTTTTACCCATGTTTATGAGGTTTTACTAAGAGAGCCATGATAACAATGTGAAAGGAGAATTTTGAAAATCGCCGAACACGATAAATATACAAATAATGCAGTCTTGGTTTGATTTGAGACTGTTCATGAACGGTGGTGAAAAATGCTGGCTCCCGTGCCCACCTTCTAGCCCTGGATTGAGCAGAACTCAATATTTAATATGTCAATAGTAAAAACATTTTTGATTACGTCATGGCTTTAGAGATTCTTGTAAATCGAATCGGATATAGAATTTTGGAATGCTCAAGTTAAATATAACTAGATATCTAGTTTTCAACCATATTGCAACCGTCCCCGTTTTGGGTGAGTTTGGTGCGGCTATGCCAGTAACTAAAAGCAGACCGTATATAACGCTACTTATTCTCCGCTGTAACATCAAGCTTTTCATGAAAATAGTGTTTATATAAATACTTACACTAACATATATTTTACATAGTTAAATGAAACAAATTTAGGTGAGTTTTACTTTGTTTTTACGTTATTATTTGCCAATTGTCTTTTATATAGAATAGTTACGAAAACTTTAGAACACATATTATTTCGCCACCGCCATCAACAAGAATTCCCAAATAAGTTCCAAAAGGTTAAACAAAATCTTATGGCATGAGATTAAGCAAAAAAGGAATATGAATGTATAATTTTAGATATGAAATTAAACATGATATTAATTATTAATAATGGATGACGTAAAACACGGAAAATAGACATTTAGAAATTTGATTTTGAACGTATATAATATTCAAGGATGTCAACGATTAAAGAAAACGATCATATTGAATGCATGGTGCTCAGGTGATATAAAACCAACCATAATACCATGGCAATCTATGCAAACAAGATTACCGATGGTTGACATAGACATTATATCACACTTTCGTTTCGACATTGAACTTGTCCGTATTACCAACGTACATATTACAGTACTAAATATGACAGCCTTAGGTTTTATATTCTGTTCATTTCAAGTTGATAGCAATATTTATACTTTATACTTTATTAGAGAAAAAGTTATCAACTTGTTTCAAATGCAGAAATGGTAACCTTCGATTAATTAACTCTTCTGTGACAACGACTATCACCAAAAATATTGGTATACAAAATAGCTTCTATGGTGATTTACAAACTTCGTAAGCTCCTTGATCATGATCACTTTCATACGGTATTTATTCAACGTATTAGAGAGGTACTGTACATGTGATGGCTCTACCATCTTGAAACGCACTGTGTCTAGAATGGTTTACGCCTTTACATTCCGCCGCTTAGCCACTATGCTTTCTTCTTTGATTTTGCAGTTACCCGAACTATGATGGACCCTATACGTCTAAATGAATCATAACATGGATGGTGGCATTTAATTTTTATTTTCAATCTGGTCTTGACGTGCCCTTAACGGTTTATTTTCGAGTTGCTTCGGCTTGCTTCGGTTTCTGCTGTCATTCAATATATACTGTTAGTGGCTTTCTATGCTTTCGTTTTACATTTATATATAGATGATTATATTTGTGATTTACTTATATTGCCAATTAATGCTACCGTTTTTGTTAGCGGATATAGCCTGGCGAGTATTTCTTTATTTACATTGTCCTGTTTAAATGGGATACATTTGTGTAAGAGCGAGGTTTAGGGGACTCAAAACCTGTTTTAAACCCCAGTGTCGTTTCTGGCCACTGGCTGTTCCAAGACGGTACCCATGTTGCTAACCCATATATGTGTGGGGATTGGGATATTTGAGTTCAGTGAAATCCACATTTCCATTTTATCTACGTTCATAAGGAGCAAGATACAAAAGTTTCGCACTGACCCTCGATATACAGTTATCGTAGGTACCACATTTCTGCAGTAAAGCAAGTATCCTTCAAAGAAGATCATGCTTAAAGAAGACTAAATGTGAATGTATAATACCATTTATTAGTGATTCTAATATACCTTTAGATGATATTTTATTCCATGATTATAATTTATATCCCATGTTTCTTAAACACGTTTGTTTAATGTTGCAACTTCAAAATTCCCAAAAAGACAACACTAAAGCTGAAATTATCCGAGAACGACTTTTGTAAATCAAAATCCCTTTTTATATAAGAAACATGAACAATTTGTAAAGCGGGATCCTTTCTTTCTGCAAATGTTAGGTCTATATTGCAAAATGCTCACATTCATCTCATGGCCCAACAGATACTGTTTCACAAACCTGCGACTTTGTCAATTTTGACAAAAGAGATATTCTGAGAAGGCAATTATGACAAAAATAGAAATCCAGAAGCATTTTCCAGGCAAATGATATTTTGATAATGTATTTATCGAAACTTATTTATTACTATGACGACATTTTTAAGTGCGACAATAATTATCTGGTAACATGCTGTGCCTCGTACCTCGCCTGGCAATACACTGTTGGATTAGGGTTATTTCGAGTTGCCGCGCAGTCATAGTATAGTAACGTTAGATTCGCACTTCTTGCATACCGGACAAGGATATCCGTCATTTTACCGGGGATAGATATTTCCATCTCACCCTAGGGTCGAGATAGAATTCACGCGCGCCAACATCCGGTATGCAGGAAAACATGCAAAACGTAAGTAGCTGGCGGCTTCAACGTAAAACATGTCTCTGATATGCAAGAAAAAGAATCTATCATGGGTATTCAGTTAAGATAGAAAATTCCAACCCTCGGCTCCGATAAAAACACTTATACCTCGGGATGGAATTCTTAA
The DNA here is from genome assembly GCA_037043455.1 of Cyrtodaria siliqua. NCBI lineage: Eukaryota > Metazoa > Mollusca > Bivalvia > Adapedonta > Hiatellidae > Cyrtodaria > Cyrtodaria siliqua. The sequence continues at coordinate 24,572 of JAWPHD010014811.1, read as the reverse complement.
TCTTCACCGGCTACTCATGAAAGATTCTTATAATCTACTATTTCTACTAAGATACTTTTAAACACGTATGTTCAAACCCATTACGTTAATAAAGACCAACTGTTGCAGTTTTCTAACAGTTCCTTTTGAAGAAGTTGTTGAAGATAATAAGCAAGAAATCACAGTAGGACAAACAACGGTATTGCAGTAAGATATGGCGAACATGTTTACGATAACGGTACCTGTTGTGTGTATGATTATCACAGGAAATACGGAAGCTGCAAAGGACTGGCACTTTTTAGGTAATTTCAAACTGCATATTGGTAACTGTTTAGTGCTCTGCATTTAATAATTGTACATCAAACCGTCATAGAGTTTTTGGTCAATTATTTAAAATATTTTGACTATTTTAAATGAACTAATTTTGACTCGGAAAAGCATATGCACGTTTGATATGCAACAGAAACACATTATGATTGTTTTATAATTGTTTGAATAGATGCCAATAATTCGTTCAAATCACAACCTCTCCATTTAAAGAAACTAACCCGCCAAATAACGACAAATTGCACAACAAAATCGTTTATGCAAACTCCATCCATTTGTTCATGTCATATAATAATGCACATTTGTCGATTTTTTTTTCACGGGTTCTTAAAATACCCGTGATCGAATATGCGAAAAATGAATTATGAGTCGGTAAATCTCAATTCTACGCTCCAGTTTTAGGGTTTGGTATGGCTGGTTAAAGCCGTTTATATCGTGTTTATAGAGTTTGGATTCTCAAAAAATGTAAGTTATATACATACCTTGCTGTCCGTAGGTTTACACACCGTGTACATATGTTGTAAAATTTGGCTGTTGTTAACGGGATATTCACTTTACGATATTCGACCTCGAAAACAATGTATATGTCATATCTTTAATCCAAATTATTAAACAGAGTTTAATTACCATTGTTGGTTTGAAATACGGGACATATTTTCCGAGGGAGTGAAATTGCTCCGATTTAACATGTTTAAGAACGATGTAAATATTTCCCATATTTCAAAAGCAATGGTTATTAAACAATATATTATATATTTCGTGATGCTATACAATAAAATAAAGTTTTTGTTCATTTTCTTTCTTTCATTCTTTCGTGCACAATAATACATATTTGGTGACGTCATACAGCTTAACGTCTAGTAAATTACTGACATCTGTAAACAGGCAGCAGACAGTCAAATGTTACTGGAGTATTTAGTTTTTTTTTTTGACTTATTATTATTTATATATTTAAATACATTTTAATATACATTTTAATATGATTTTGTTTAATTTTGGTATTCAAATCTTGTAGTTGTTGCTGGTGTATTTTAATATTTCATCTTGCGTCATATCTACCTTCGTAGACAGCTACACTAGCAAATGTTGTAGTTTCAATAGCTTAGCAAGAGACAAATAGCAAACACGAGGCTGAGAGGGGACGTTTCGAGACTTGAGTGTTGTGCTTAATGTTGATGAGAAACATTTGATTGTAAACCTTTAAATCTAAATTTAAATTTAACATTGCAAAATATCTATCCTACTAAACCCATATCCCAGATCTTACGAATTTTATAAAATTATTCTGTTTATGTTAAGTACAGAATATAAAACCATAAGAAAATCGTAAGAGTTATGATTCACCCACACTATCATAAATCTCTACACCACTGTCTTCAACAAAAACAAACTTGAGACTGTTTTAGATTCGATTTTTTGTGGTACCATGCGTACTATTTTAAAAGTATTCCCATATATACATATCTTCATTTGTTTATACCTAATATAAACAGTTGAAAATATATATGTAAATATGGGAAAACTTATAAAATATTTCGCTTCGAAAGAGATATCATGTTTACAACAAACAATGTGTAGTGCGTAGAAGGCGTCATATGAACAAAATATACAGCTTTATTTTCCAAATTCAAGTACCACTGATTGTATATTATCTTATAAATCGCCTCAAGCGTGTTTTCATTTCATTTTATTAGAGTAAGCCGACAATGTGCAATGTTATGGCGACAAGTATTTTATTATATCTTCAGGTGTTTTACAATCGGTCATAATCAGATAATTGGTTCGCTATTGCTGCAAGTATTTATTTTATTTTATCAGGAAATTAAATGTTATAGCTCGTATAGATATGAGTTTCTTAACTTGCAAAATAAATAAATACGCACCATTTTGTTACATTGTTTAATTGGTGTTAATTGCTAATACTTTATCAAAGGAGAGTAAGAGTCCTTCTTTATTCAGACATTGAGTTGTCATCATACACTTGCCTATAGATACAATATTTTTGAATATACTGTACGACACAGACGTAGCCACTCAGATCAGTTTGAGTGGCTCAAAATGAGCGAGTCCCGAAAGTGGATATCATATAATGCGGAACCTCGGCTCTTCCCTTTTGAACCGAATACCCATGACCCATTCTTTTTCTTGCATATCAGAGACATGTTGTGCGTTAAGCCGCCAACTACTAGCGTTTTTGCATGCTTTCCTGCATACCGGATGTTGGTGCGCGCGTGACTATTATCTTTACCCATAAATATAATACTTTCCATCCCCCATGTAAAACGTGGATAACCTTATCCGGTATGAAAGAAAAGAGAGTCAAGCGATAAGGGCGATTCTTTGGAAGCAACAAACACATCCAAGAGAATAATGTAGCAGCATAGGCTTTATTGCGTCTGTTCATGAGAGGTAATGTAAAAGCAACACCCAACACCTCTCACTCCCCCCCCCCCCCCCCCCCCCCACACACACACACACACCCTAGCACTGGCTTAAGCGGTATTAAACTACAAAGCCGCCTATAGTGTGCTCGTTGATCCCAAAGGATCAGACTGATGCCTAGCACGTGAATACGGGAGATCCTATGGAAGCAACCACAAGCACAAAATCAAAAATGCTTGTTAAAACGAAAACAAATACTGGGAGTAATTCAAAATAGGTGAGTCCCGAAAGTGAATTCCATAATGCCTTCAGTAAGATATTTTTAAAAGTTGATGTCATTTGGTGGAACTAAATGGTCGTGCACCTTTTTCATGCAAAATATGTGACTTTCTGTGGAAGATCACAATTTGACCCAATGTCAACATTTGAACACACTTGAAACATCAGTTTATACTACAAGCAACATATTCGACCTCAAGGTCTTGTAGTTTCAGATTGTATCAATGACCACTAGGGCGGGGCCCAGATTTTAACACAGGATCAGAATTAAAACAATGGTAAAGTACCATAAGCGTATGTTACATGCAGTATATGAGAGCTCTATGCCTTGTGGTTTAAAGTCTTTAAGGCTATGTAAAACATGTCACCCCTGGTAACTACCTAATATTAAACCTCTGACACTTGTAGTATGAGACAAAAATCATTGTGTTTTTTTTAAAGGTTCTCCTTTATAACTTTATGTAAAACTGTGATCCACGGCGTGGGGCCTATGTAAGTCTATGTAAAACGTGCACCGTCTCCATAATTATTACATACCGTATGTTACAACGATATATGCGAGGATTTCATGCAAAGGGAATTACAAACAACTGATAAAAATATATTTATACATTTTTATTTGTTAACAAATTGAACAAAGTGTTCATATCAGTATATCCACCCCGCCAGCCTCTTCTCGCCCCAAAATAGCAAGAGTACAAATAAAATGTAAATAGGGCCATTCAAAATTAATTACCTGGTCCGCCCGCATGTCTTTTTTTGGTGCCGCATTGCCGATTTTATCTCAAAAGTAATAAAATAAAAATTGGAAATGCGCTACCGAAATTTCGAGTAAAAAGTTCCGCACCCAAGTTCGTTCCGGTTTTTACATGCAACTACCTCAGGGGAATCCCCTTGTGGGTAGACTGGTGCGCGGCCGACTATCTGCCGATCTGACCTCGCTAGCTTGTGAGTGTTCCAATCTAGGAGAGTCAGACGCTTGAGACGCTTGGAACTAGTAGGTGCTACAGAACAGGCGATTTATTCGAGCGTCTAATCGAAGTCTCACAACAACATGCAATAATGGCGGTGTCATCGAGTCGATTTAAGTTCATGCGTTCTAATACAAATATACGGACTTATTGTGATTGAAAGAAGCATAAGTTGGGAAGAAATGATAAGGTAATGGTCGACAATAGAGATGAGCTGATCCAAATGGTTATTGCACATGTATTTTGAGATATTTTGCATCAGTACATGTATTGGAATTAAAGTTTTTTGTGGCCTAGTATACATGTAAATAGTGTTTGTTTTAAATGCCTGTTTTGGTTGACTGTTTGACTTTTGTACTTATTTTTTATAGACACATCTGAAAAAAACAAACAGAAAAAAGCTATACCTTGCGAGGTATACATAATACTTAAAATATGCTTAGTTAATCTGTTATTTTTCTGACTACACTATCTAAAATATTAGCATTCCCCAAACAGATTTGAAGGCGTTTCATAACAACAACTATTTCAATTTACTGGTTTACGCATGGTGCAGTATATATAGTTTATTGCAATGTAAATATCGCGATATTTATACTTAGATGCTCTTATTTTGTGTATTTACTTTGTACTAACTTAATTCAAAGCATTTGTCAATCCTATTTATATAGTCTTATGTTTGTCACAGGTCCAAATATTGCATTTAACAAAAATGCATCTCAGTCGCCTGGATGGCCATGGGCTCCTGCATATCGAGCTGTAGATTGAAACACAGACCCAAACTATCAAAACGGAAGCTGTACTCACACAAACGTTAACGAAACGTACAACGCGTGGTGGGCTGTAAATCTTGGTGGGTACTACCAGATATCGGGAATCATGGTTTACAACCGACATTTAACTATCAGTAAGTAAATACTCCAAAGCTGCTGACTGTTTAATTTCAGCGCCAGTTTTATACCGAAATTATTACAAAGTATACGTGAATTATTGTATACATCCAGATTGTTCCATTGATTTTTTTATTAGACCAGGAGTTCAGTTTTCTACGATACTTATTGATATTGTACCCGAGCTTTTTCACGCGGTTGCCAAGAGCCGCGAAATAAAAGCGTACTTCCTTCTGCCTGCAAGACTTTGATTTGGCAACGCTGAATTTGGCGGCTATTTGAAATAAATATTGCCGAAGGTCAGCTGATATATGAATTGTTATTAAAATTAATAACAGTTATCAGCATGATTAAGTCGCTCCAACACGACAAGTTTAGATATGCATCCAAACATTTAATTCGTTTTTAGACGTTTGGCCCATTGGAATTTTCTCATTTCTACTATTCTCGTTTAAAACTTGAATATGCTAACGGTAAGTAATTTAGCATTAAAGGGTTTAGAATGCTTGAGTTGTTTCTATCGCGGGCGTTTTTACTCTTTGAAGAGTATCCAACCCTACCGAACAACAGAACAAAACTAAACAAAACAACAAGTTAACGTGGAAATGACACGATTTCTTTAAAAATGTATGATATACAATAGATCTATATAATATTTATAATTTAGCAGAAAACAATAAGAAATTCTTCGTCACATCGTCCAAAAGAATTCGTTCCAAGCAATATTTCCCCGTGCAAATGCAATATCCTATACTATCGATTCAACCTGTATGTCTGTTGGCAAATAAATTGGGCGTGCCATGGATTGAAAAACAAGCCCTAAGCATGGGGCTTAACAACTGGGCTGTCGGTAAGCACAACATACCATTATGGCAATCACTTACAGTAGAAAGCCTTAAGTAATACTGCAAATTGAATATTACATTTTTAAGGACATAAATACATGTGCACCAAATTAAATGTTCATTATGAAAGCAACTTTTCTGATAAGCATTTAAGCAAGTGTTGAAGCACGGATCATATTCAAGCATAATTACACGTGCACCGAATTCAATAAACTCATATATGTTTAGCAATTCGTACGGACAGGAAAATTGTGTATAATTTATGTTTAGATTACAATTCATCCTCTGGGTATACAGGAGCTAAATAAAGTTAAACTGAAACTTATATGTCTTTCCTTTGACACCTTCGCTGCCCGCCATATGGATGGGAGCCCGTGCACTCCAAGTCATAGAGTGTCCAGGCTCCCGTCCACCGCCAAAAATAGGGGAATAATTTGAATGTTATAAAAATAAATGAATTACTTGTTATTTCAATTTATTTGAATGAGGTTGGCAAAAGTTTGTTTTTCAATTAATAAATACTGAAAACGGGATCTCTTGGAAGCAACACAGGCAAACAAGAGAGAAATGTACCAGAGGTTTATTTAAACATAGATTATGCTTTACCCATCGAGGTTTGCAAAGTTGGTAATCCTCGATGTATACGTTGACGTTGTAGATAATATATATTTATTCATTTATTTTATTAATTTTTTTATTTATTTATTTATTTATTTATTATTTATTTATTTAGTTATTTATTCATTTATTTATTTTTTATTTATTTATTTATTTATTTATTTATTTATTTATTTATTTATTTACTTATTTACTTACTTATTTATTTATTATTAATTTAAAGTATGTCTACATCTTAAGTACATCTAAATTTTATTATAAACGATTTTAAACTTTGATATTATTTAATGTGACCAAGGTCTTGAATTTTGTACTGTATTATGTACACTTTTAGTATTGGTGGATGCAAACCTAATGTACAAGAAGAGAGCTATATTTATAATATTTATAGTCTGTTCCAAGGCTTACGTTTACTGGTTTGTAATGTCCAGTCTGTGAATATTGACCAACACATGTTCGTCATGAGTGAGAGAGTGAATGAGCGATTATAATGCATGATGGGTACTACCTGTAACTCCAATTCCAGCCAAACTAATCAATTCTCCTTCTGACTGACAACGTACAACACCTAGTTCATGCTCAGGAAGATATCTCGTTCTTTTACGTGAAAGAAAGCCATTTGCAATTCGTGAGAATTATATATACTGGTACTTGCCTCTATACTTCGAGTCTGGTAAGACATTGTTCGTATAATAAAAGGAAAAAGAAACGCGAAACGGGAATTTCCGCCAAATATTCTATATACTGCACACGTAATTCCATATATATTCCAAAGAAATCCCAAGATGTTTTGGAAAAAAATAGTTGCAGTTAGTTAGAGAAAGGACACAACTATGATGTTCTAGACGTTTTAATCACAGTACACTAGTAGCAAGAAATTCATAAATTTGAAGTTCCTCTTTGAAAACTGAGCCAGTTCAGTACTGTATTTAACGTAAAGTGTTTGCAAAATTTTTCATACTAAGTTTGCTCACATGCTTGAGCCAAACGCGTACTCTGTCAATAATGAAACTTTGCAGGAATACTATTTGCTGTGTTACGTGTTGTTTTCGTCTTTTTTCAGAAAGGAAATATCTAACTTAGCCATGTACCATTCGATTAACAGCAGCATATTGTACATACAATATATAGCGGAAATTCCCGTGTCGCGTTTCTTTTTCCTTTCAGTATATAAATATATATTATGTTTAAAATGATGAAATACCACCTATTGTTTAAGGTTTATTCCGTACTATGAAATCTACCCTTAATAAACCCACGATCCCCGTCAGCAATTGTTGTTTAATTTATAACTCCGACGTCCACAAGATCACACAATCTCAGTTAGATGTATACGTTTTCCGAGTGTATTGGATTTATATGTTTGACTTTTACTTGTGATATGCAGGCTTGATAACCTCTGCTCTCAACTACATTCCATTTAGTTTATTTCGTCCATTGGTTTCTCGTTTAGGGTAAAGCCTTTTACTGGGATCGTTCGCCGATGGCCATGGAATGGTATGAAAATACCACAATGACGGTTCCATGTTCACCGTCATACGCATACCATCTTCGGGATGGCCCAAATGTTTTCACCATTGACATTTTAGGTATTGAGTTCTGCTCAACCCGGCGCTAAAGGGTGTTAATGGGAGTAAGCACTTTACACTACCGTTCATGAACGTTCTCAATCAAGCCCAGTCTGCATACGTTTTGTATTTGTAGAGTTCGGCGATTTTCAAATTTCTCCGTTCATACTCTTAATATCTTAAAAACAAAACTAACATACAGTTCCTTATATAATTAGAATATATACCGACTTATCATAAAAAGAAATATAAAAAGATCGGACAGGGAAAGTAGCATTCAAGGAGGACAGTAAACCACAAAACACAGAAACAAACACTCAAACAGACAAACAAGAAGGCAAAAGCAATAATAAATGCAAACGACATCACAAACACAAAAGGGTTGACAATAGGGCTACCGCCTTGGAAGTTGTATAAAATGACCGTTGTCAATGCAATCGTAGAAATGTCGAGAAATTGTCGAGAAAGAGTCTTGTTGACATAAAAAAGTACTTCCTCAAAATACTCTTCCTAATGAATGTTCTTTAAACGAACCAAATGTGGTTCATTTGTTTTTAAGATATTAAGTGAACTAAACTGAAAAAACATATAAGAAGGGTTTAGGTGGTAATATGTGTATATCCATAAGATATATATTCTAATTTCATTGACCCATTCTTGATCTGGCGTCTTTATATGGTAAATGCATGTATAGTTGCACGAAATTAAAATCATGTAATGTGAATTCTACGTTATGATTGTAGTTATATTACGGAAGCGCCCAAAGATATCCGACGCGTTTATTAGTAAGAGCCTGGTTATCACCAGTCTACTGTAACCAATATTTTAAAGTAGGCTAGGTGGCCGCGTGGTCTAAGGCGTCTGCTGTTGTCGTCGGTTGTATCCTAAGGCTGTGTGTTTCCCGGCGTTGGAAAGTTGCTAGTTCAAACTATCTTGTATGTATTCATCTTGTATATGTGTACGGAACTATAGATCCAGTATGGACATTCAATATTACGGACATTTTATTTCAGCTCGAGAAAGACTGAGCGGCTTCAAGGTGATAGGCCAACCTGACAATATCACTCTCTTTGACGAGGCTGAAGCCAATCCTCGCAGATACAATGACTCAGTTATTGATATCCAACTTGATGATCAAAGACTGTTTACGTCTATAACCATATCACTACCGACATTGAATCCGCTCACTCTTTGTGAAGTCGAAATATTTGCAGGTAGGATTTTAGACTACTGGCTACGTGCTAATGGGAAAGCGAGTAGTTCGATGTCGTCAATCGTCCGTAATCATCATTTTTTGTAAGAAATTGAAACTATTTGTGAATACGATAACTTTAGTAAAGATTTTGGAATTTAAGCATTTGTTTTAACAAGATCTTTTTCTCTTTTTTTTTTACTATACGATAGACGATAAGCAAACTCGACATCTGAGTAAGACAGTTATTGATGTTGAGTATTGAAAGCATAACGAATTTTAATTTTGGTGGAATAATTGTCCTTAATTAAAGACATGTCCTTAATAAAAGACAATTAAACACGCACACACGCAGCATGCATGCACGCATACAAATTGGTAATAACCTTGTCATAAAATGAAATAGCAACCCAACATTTTAAATTTAAAAATTACCGCATTTTAATGAAATAAAAAACAACTAATACTTTCCGTAAATCAGGTCAATTAAAACATTTGGCGATATTTCCCCGCAATATCGTTTGAAAAAACACACCTGCATATAATGATAATTATGTTGATAATGTTAATAGTGACACCTGTTCAAGACGGTGCATCACTAAGCCTGGAATCTGTTCAGTGAGATTTACTATGATATGTACTTGGTAAACTTATTTTTATCAGTATATATGTATATTTTTTTTTAGAAAGTTTTTATTTTGTTTTAAAATATCGTCATCGCTGCCCAGGAAAAAGGGGTGTACGATATATACTCATCTAAAATAGAAAGTATCCACTTTATTTTCCTGCAAAATCTGAGACTGTAAAAAAGAACTAACAATTGTAGCATGATTTTCGTTTAATAACATCCTTGTTTGATGTTCACACAAAATTTCATCGAAATATACCGAATGCTTAAACAATAAATCAAACTTTAAAAACATAAGTGTGAAAACAAAATTCACAAAACTTAACAAATGTAAAGATTAGCGACAATAGCACAGATTTAGCAGTCTAAGCCCATTCAAATACACAGAGCAATGTTCAAAACTTCGCTAATATCTCATGTGTCCACCGTTACACCGAATACACTCAAAAATGCGACGTCTCATGCTTCTGACGTAACGACTGACGAAGCATCGAGCAAATTTGGGACGTTGTATACGTCAGGATGACCCTATCCAAAGTGTTCAGGGCCTTTCAGCAGCACTTGTCCGCCTAATGGAACACATTACCGCCAGAAGTCGTCAGTCGTTACGTCAGAAGCAAGCGACGTCGCATTCTTGCGTGTATTCGGTGTAACGGTGGACACATGAGATATTAGCGAGGTTTTGAATAGTTTTCTGTGTATTTGAATCGACTTAGACGGCTGAATCTGTGCTATTGTCTTACCTTTACATTTGTTCAGTTTTGTGAATTTCGTTTTCACACTTTTGTTTTTAAACTGTGATTTATTTTTTTATTATTAGGTATATTTCGATGGAATTTTGTGTGAACATCAAACAAGGATGTTATTAAAAGAAAATCATGCTACAATTGTTAGTTCTTTCTTACAGTCTCAGATTTTGCAGGAAAACAAAGTGGATGCTTTCTATTTTTGCTGAGTATAGTTTTGGGAGCGAGTGTGGGGGTGCAAACACACAACAAAAACAGAGTTGCTGTTCGACTTTATACCTACTTTTATTTTACTAGTGTTGATGAAAATAGTAACATATTATCATGTCTGTTTATATTAGTTGTAATAACCTAACAATTTATTTACAGAAAGTATATAAAAATGAATACTCCGTCACAATTTTTTTTTATCAAATGTGCGAATGTATTCGATTCTCAATAACACAAAAATAGTGCATACATCACTTTAGCCTGGAGTGTTATTATACCTCTGCGTCATAAAGTTACATGGTGTCTATATAGAAATCACGCTGTCCGTAACGTTGCGTCGCGTCGCATCACGAAACACATTTCTATTACTTCCATTTATCAAACAGTTTCGAATGAGTTTTTCCCAAATTTCATTTACACATAACACATAATGACCTCATGTTCATCTACATCACACATTGTTCAGTGCCTAATTTATTACACAGTTATGGATCTTTGTTTGACTTAGAATTGTCCTGTGTATACTGAATTGCACGTGGTGTTTTCTTCAAACGTGTTCATGCATTGTTATTGTCGAGCCCGTTTAAGGATCTCCACTAAGCGATCACAATGTCGTCCGGGTGTATGTTTGTCCGTTCTTTGTTCGTCCGTCCGTTCGTTCGTTCATCCGTCCGTCCGTCCGTCAGTCCATTCTTCTGTGCGTCAGATATTAATTTCTTAATATCTTCTTCGTTACTTGCAGGAACTTACTAAGTAAGTAACTTACTTACTAAAACAAAATGTTCATTTTATGTATCCAACATCTGGTCACGTCCGGTCTCCGATATGACATGCTCCTTTCTCGAAGGATTTTCACCAAATTTCTCCAAAATGTTCTTTATATGCATCTAATGTAATGAGCAAACTTTTGCGTCGCTGTGACCTATTTTCGATGACATATATGTCATGTCGGTTTACGTTGCCACATGCAGCAGCTCTGTTAATGACATTGATGTAATATCTCTTGGGATTGACATTGGTGTTGGTCAAATAAAAAATATAGACCCTTATAATATGCCCGACATATAGGCCGTTGTCCTTCTAGTTACACTTGCTTGGCATATATTTTACACCTTAGATATACAATATGTGTTTCTGCATCAAATGTTTTCGACTCTGCATTTGTTTACAGAATTATAGACCTTTGTTTTATTTAGATTTTGTTTTCACATTAAAAGATTAACTAGTATTTTATATATTTATTAATACTGATTCCCCCCATTCTCAATGACTATATCAAAAAAGCTAGGGTACAACACCTTCCGTGAAAGTACTAGTTATATTTTCTTTTGCAATTTTCTAAGCGTGTCGATCACCTACTGACATCTCCAATGGCATGTACACTCCAGTAGAGCCTGGTAATGGTAACGGTTCAGTGATAACCGTCACGTGTGATCATGGGCATACTCTATATGGCAGTAGCGACAGAACATGTCAGGAGAACGGATCGTGGAGTACAGAACCCAGTTGTAACGACACAAGATGCAATTACCCAGGTTACTTTGATAACGGGCACTACACAAGTGAAAATAATCCATATTCGTCGGGTAACCGAACATTGGGAGACATCATATCTGTATCGTGTGATCTTGGACATGAACAAACATCTGGATCAGTTCAAATGATATGTGTAATACACATTAGCTCATTATCTGTTGCCTGGAACGACACTACTCCAACATGCACTTTGATAACATGCACCTGGCCAGAAGAATTTTCTGACAGATATTATTACACAGACACAGAAAACGCAGTTAAAAACAGAGTACCATATGGTACAATTATACATGCTTCATTTGACAACAGTTTGTTCGAGTTTACGGGAGAAGAAAATAGGAAATGCGGGGACGACGGTAGCTGGAGTGAAATTGCTCCAGCAGGAGTTGAACCAACAGGTGGTAAGATATGAATATATAACTAGTACAACTTACTCGTAAGTGCTGCATATATGATAAGATATTATCCAATGTATAGGCTTATTATTGAACCGCAACTCTGAAATAGTGTATCTAAGTTTGATCTAGAGTGATTTGTTGTAAGGAACGTTGTGTTATAAGTGTTTACTAATAAAACAGCGAGATGCACGCCTTATTGACTATTCGATTGTTGTTTTTACATTTACATCGTTCCAGCAGCTTGTGAACGAATTTGCAAGCTTGTTGCACTTTAAGAAAATATAGTTTTTAAAGTAAAGTAGGTACCCCAGCGGCCTATTTTGTTTATTATATTTTTGTGAATTGTTTGTCTATTGGGTGGTATAATATAATCAAACATCTTCTGATAATAGAACAAATTTGACCGTAACTTCCTTTCAAACCAAGTATATATTATCTGAGTAACTTTGAACATTTGTATATGTTTATTTACATTTCAGCAATGGTTTGCCAATCACAAACTCAAACGGGCCCAATAATCGGTGCGTCTGTCGGAGGTTTTGTATCGCTTGTCGTGGTCATGGTCATTGTCATGTTACTTCGGAGAAAATACACATGTGGTACGTGTTTTAAAATAATTTAGAAGAAGTATTACACAGTATTTGAATTCCCTTTAGGTCAAACAGTTTTAGAACGAATATTATTTTAAATTAACAACTGTTTCAGTCGAATGCGTTTGCTGCAAGGTCAACGAGCGGAAAGGAGACACCATGGCCACTATAAGGACCGATGAAAATGAGCGTATCGATGATGTCATTGATATAGGTATACTTTATTATATACGTTTGCTGTGTCAGTTACACATATTTACATTTGTCCATGACGTTACACATTTATAACATGACTGACAATACTATCGGCTATTTAAGTTATTAATGATAAATATTTCGCGTGTATTACCGCTCATGTGCACAAGTTGTTAGCAGTTAGGTTCAAATATGGTTATGGTGGTGTTTGACCTGCAGCACCAACACATTATGTAAGGTACGCAGCATGTAAAATCGAAAACCGAGTTTGGTCTCCTGAAGCACGAATTAATCAGGGCTAAATCTGGTTGATCATACACTAATACATCATCAACCATATATACTGAATATACATTTTAAATAATGATTTATTATTTCCAAATATGTATTATACAATAATTACCATTTCTTTTCAGACAAATATGAAACTACAAACGTGTTAGAATCGATCACCAGGTATGGTAGACATACATGTTTAAATATTTAGAGTTGACAAACAATCATATATATTATATAGCTTGTCTATATATTAAAACGAGTAATGCTGTGATGTGTGTGTGTATATGTGCATGGGTATATTTGTGATTCATCATGCCTGCCTACATACACCAGGATAACAATCGTTAGACCGTTATTGTACATCATTACCTTATGACACGAAACATTTGATTTTGGTTATAACAACACCAAATATCATTTTCTACCAGCTGATTTATTGCTTAACAATATTTAGTTTTATATCTTAAAATCATTATTACCCACGTCCTTTGCTATATATAATTTTGTGAACAAGTTACTTTTTATTATTCTTTTTATTCGTTCTTTGACAATTCTTTGTTCTGCACCATTTCAGAGATGCGGAGGTTTCTTATGAATCAACTGTTCCTGACGATTCTAAAGAACACATTTATTCAGACCTCGATAATTCCGGCCCAGGTAAACAGTTAACACTAAAAACATAATTATAATAATTAATTAATATAGGATCTTACATGAGTACTCATTCATTATTGAATTTGCGAGGCTCTTGCCGAGCATTATATCATTTTTGCTAACGAGTTTTATAAATTCAATAATGAATGAGAACGAATGTTAGATTATATTTATCACATTACTCACATAACTCACATATCGACTTTTAATGCATTTTGCCTGTCGCTTTGACACGTCAGAACACGTACATTAACGTGACGTCCATGACGTCATTAACGTTATGCTATACCACTAGTGGAATATCGAAAATATTGAATGGTGTTATTACACTCCCACACCGCATGTTATGTGATAAATATATTCATATATATCATTACCATCATATATGTAATCATTATTGTACACTCCTTGTTTTGCACAATATCATTGTAATTATTATTATTATTTCATACCATCAGCAACAGCATCATCAGCAGTAGCAGAAGCAGCAGCAGAAGAACAAAATAATATTATAACCACCACTAGTATCAAACACGTCATACGTATTATACAATTATCTCATACCATCAATAAACTAAACATACCATCATCATCATCAGCCGCAGTAGCAGCAGCAGCAATTTCAGCAAAAGATCAACATAACCATTATAAGAACCGTAACCCTCATAATTATCATTAACATATTTTCATCAACAACAACAAGCTAAGCATATAATCATCATCATCATTATCATCATCATCATCATCATCATCACCATCATCATCATCATCATCATCATCATCATCATCATCATCATCATGATCGCCATCATCATCATCAATACCACCATCATCATCATCATCATCATGATCATCATGATCGCCATCATCATCATCAACACCACTATCATCATCATCATCATCATCATCATCATCATCATCATGATCATCATGATCGCCATCATCATCATCATCACCATCATCATCATCATCATCATCATCATCATTATCATCTTCATCATGATCGCCATCATCATCATCAACACCACCATCACTATCATATTGTCATCATCATCCGCAGCAACAACAGCTGAAGCATCACCATTAAAGCAATATTAGCTCAGCATTATCATAAGCAGCTTCGTCATCATCGTTATCAGCAGCTTAAACAGCTTGCACAGTAATAACAAGAACAGTTCTAAAATTACGACACTGATTCTTGTTATTGAAACTGCAATAATTACACAATTTTGAAAGTAAATCGTCTTTAACATCATCATCATTGTCATCATTTTGTGATTCTATTATGTTGTAAATCCACTGGGAATTTTACAATGCCACCTTAAAATAAGTATGTGGATAAAGTCCCACAGTTATTGGACATGTAGACCGGGTGGTAGAGAATAAGTACTACGTCAATAGTTTCATCATTTTAATATATGTGGACATCAGGCTTCATACCGAATATATGAAAGAGTACGAAAGTGGCCTGCAAGAATAAAATAAAAACATATAAATCTACGACTCTAACTAAAATATGCATTATACTTGCAATTCAACCGCGCACTGAATTTAACACGATGGATATGAATAAAATATAAATATAGCCTTACCAGAATAATAAAGTTATATTTATCTCTCAATACGCATCTGTATAAATGAAACAGTTTATACCATACATTACGATCCTAGGGTCGGTGTTAGA
This sequence comes from Cyrtodaria siliqua, assembly GCA_037043455.1. Classification (NCBI taxonomy): domain Eukaryota; kingdom Metazoa; phylum Mollusca; class Bivalvia; order Adapedonta; family Hiatellidae; genus Cyrtodaria; species Cyrtodaria siliqua. Next base: position 8,601 of record JAWPHD010014811.1, on the reverse strand, counting down.
ACCGCACCCGGCAAGACATAGAGAGAGAATGAATGAAAGATGGATAACGAGATCTGATAGGCTGGTTAGTTCTATTGGCGGGAATGCGATAGTGACTTGCATAATTATCCATGCTGGGTGATGGATCCCCAATTTACATACAAAGCTAACATACAACACGGATACAAAATGGAACCACTCGGACAACTATTTATAGTACATCTACATCACATGACATACACATGACAATCACATGACGATACAGTACACAGGTAAACATAATAGGTACAGGTATAGCAAAAAAAATATGTACACTCTGTACATCCATACATAACAATGATAACACAATAAATATATAAGTAATCTGGGTTACAGACATAATATCCCGTGGGATTTATTTTATTAAATCCCATGGGTGAAAAGTCCCATATAAAAAGTGGGATTTCGTCAAATGTTGTTTTATCGCAAAATGGTCATGATAGAACTGTATCGAAAACTTAGAAATAGAAAAAAAACGTCTATTTTATTTTTCTATTTTTATCCCACGTGGGATTTTATAAATCCTAAATATACCACGGGCATGAGCAACGATCCCGCGGGATTGATGAAATATGCCACGGGATATTTCACTTTGACATATAATTCCACTCTTTTCTAATGTTAAATTTGGACAAAAAAAGGCATAGGATGTAACATCTATGACCACAGGAACAACTTCAAATGTTTAGAATTACTTTGCATGTTCTGGTGGAGCAAACAAACAACAACAACAAAAACTAATACAGTCAACCACATGTTATGTCCGCAATGCTTCACAATTAATTGAAAAATACAGTTAGTCTCGTTGCATCTTTTGACGATTTTGATGCTCTTTAATTGTTATCAAACGAGTTTAGGTACTAATGTCTAATAGTTCTTACACGCAAATCCACTGATCTTGAACGTAAAATTGTACAGCTACGAAAGTATGCCGAAACGGTTGTATTGTTGGCGTATAAAATATAATACACACACACTGCATATAACCAGTGTGTACCACTGCTTGCAACGTGCGGTTGGATTGGGTTCTAACCGGTTGCAAAGAAGTGATAGCGAGTTGGTGTGCCACTGCCTGCGAAGTGATTTGGATTGGGTGTCTCTGCTTGCAAAAGGTGTGAGGTTAGGTTTGGGTGTTACTGCTTGCAACAGTGTAAGGCTGGGTTCTGGCTTAACGGACGCCTTTTTATCAATGATAACTTTAGTCGGAATATACGTCAACTAGTCTACCAAGGTTTTGGTGCACAACATGACGGTTCACTTCACGATTGTCTGTGGAATACCACATTTATGTATATGTATTGAGGAAAAATAAAAGGTACCCCTTTTCTTTCCTTTATTATATAGACAGCAAAGCAGGAAATAATAAATGATGTATATTGAATAATTAGATCGACCACCACCAATAGTTTAAACAAAATATTTTTTTGAAAAGTTCAGTACACAAGGGAGTTATCCTTTTTTTCTTAAACAATGCATTTTCGGTAAAAACATATAAAATCTACAAACATTACTTCAATTTTTCCAAAACAATGTTCTCTGTACGTTGCTTTCGAAAAAGAAAACAAATCCCAGAAAAACACAACCCTGATTGTGTAGGTAGCAGCTTTTGATTATCAAAAATCATCAAATTATCTCCCTTTAAGGTGTTCATAGCATCCATAAAAAAATATTGCTTGGAAAAATTTGAAACCGTTTAAAGGAATATTTAGTACTCAGTGAAGTGTGCTTAAAAACATCAAACATTGTTTAAATAAAGCGCTGTCAACAACTGGCCTATGGAAATACCATCAAAAAAGGGGGTACCTTTCTTTTTGGGTGAGTATATGTTATTTTATAAGAAACTCAATCTTGTTTTTTTTAAAATTTCAGAAAATGAAACAGAGACACTGGGTTCCAAGAAGGACTACGTAAACCTACATACGTTTTGAGTGAAGAAATATTCAAATGCTTTTAACATAGCCATTGAATCGCAGAAAAAAATCAACAAACTTAGGTATATGTCCAGTTGCAGTATTTCAGTTATATGAAATGGAACAGAAATTCTGGATTCTGTGAAGGTCTACGTAAATCTACTCATAGATACGTTAATACTATGATGTTATTAATTAAGTGGTTTCATATTGGCCCAGTTATTGGTCCAAGGACTGTCATATTGGCCAAAGGCCGAAGGCCGCGGGCCAATATGACAGTCCGAGGACCAATAACTCGGACAATATGAAACCACTTAATTAATGACAATTTTATTAATTAACAGCCACTACGTTATAATTTGTTTTTAACCAAATTAGATTGACATACTTTGCGTTTATTTATAGTATCGTTAATTACATTTATATATCAAAAAGCGAGCGCGAATGACGTTACTTAACGTGAATTCAGAGCGCGAATAACGTTACTTAACGTGAATGACGTCACTTAAATCTCGTATTGGCGAGTTTCTTCATATTTGGCTTGTTTTTTCATATTGGCCGACTTCCGGTTCATATTGGCCGAGTTTGCGTCGTATTGTGTGTAGAGTTTCTAGTAAAACAAGGCTAATACTGTTAAGTTAATTAATAATAGTTTTTATTAATTAACTAGGAAACTGCACGCATCATACGGTACAAACAAGGCCAATATGAAGAGAAACTCGGCCAATATGAGAAAAGTCGGCCAATATGAAATTCAAGCAATCTGATTGGATAAGTCAACAAGGCCAATATGACCAAGGCTTTGTTCTCTAAAAGGACGCCATTTTGAAGAAAAAAACACAATGTCACAGCTTTTCGATGATAAATTAATTCGCCTATGTAATGTAGACAATCAAAATAGTTAAGGTTGGATTATTAAACTTTGTAAATTCGGTTACATTGACTTCGCTGAAATATAGCTATTATCACGTTCGTGTGTAATTTTCCCACGCGCCGTCGATCGGTAACAGGGGAAGATTTATTTGAATCAGACAATTTTTATTAAATGTTATATTGAACATTATACCTCTTGTTTTTTCTTACCTGTAAATGATATTTACAACTAAGGAACAAAGAGAGATGTTAAGCAGTTAATTAATAAAAATGTCATTAATTAAGTGTTTTAAGGTCTCACACCACAATTAATTTTCCCATAGGGTTACTGTACAGCCTTTTCCAACATCTGAGCTTCAAAGCAGGGCAGCAGACATTGTTGTTGGTTTAATATCTTCAGTATAGCCAAGACCAGTAATTTAAAACAATAAAATATATAAGTTAGCCAGGTTGTTTTTTTTCCTCGCTCATGTTTTGTGAACCCTATGGAAAATACAAAATTCATACACTATCTAGCTGAATATGTGGTGCTTCGGTCAAACAATTCTGAAATTTGAATGAAACCTCATATCAACATGGGATTTTCTGTATCATCTGTCTTTTACACTGCAGATGTATGCTAAAGCAAAGAAAAGCCTATTTTTCAAATTAAAAATTGCCTAAAATTGAGAAAAAATAGAATTATTTTCTGTTTTCCTTTTGTCTCTAGGTCCGTGAGCTTTCAGGGGAGATAATAGAGGTGTGAGACCTGAACATATTGTCCCAGTTATTGGCCCTCGGATTGTCATATTGGAACTCGACCTTCGGTCTTGGACCAATATGACAGTCCTTGAACCAATAACTGGGCCAGTATGAAAACACTTAATTAATAACATCATAATATAATTAAAAGGGCAATTTCGTTTTTGAGTATAATTTTTTAGATGAAATAATGTATACATTCAAGCTGATCATAAACCACGAGGAAGTTGTAGTATACATAATAACATTGGACTGACATACAACCATATTAAATTACCGCAATAGAATGTTAAGCGTATGTATATTTCCAGGATCAGCCCAACCACAAACAAATGAAAGTAAGGTGCCTGGGGATTACACATAGGTGGCTCATACCTTCGGAGATTGTGGAAACCGCCAACTTATATATTTTCTTTTTACCGATTTTCTGCGTTTTCCATTTTTGTGGTAAATGTCCGATGTATATCGCCTAATATTCAAAACAATCAATTGCAACTGTTGTATTTGAAAAGTGAAAATTAAATAAATTGTACTCACAACTGAGTTTTAAATAAGATATTAAACTACGGTATACTCTTTGTTATTTTCAGTGAGGCGTTTATAAAGTCCTGGGTCCGTATTTATAAAGCTTCTTAGCAATATCTTAATTTAAGTCAAAATTTATTAATTTTTTAAACACCTGTTTCTATCGTTTTAAGCCATCTTAAATATATTTTTAATTATGCTATGGATTAATAAAACCAACAGCTAAACAATTATCTTAAAATAAGTTCTCTGTAGTGTCGCTGAGAGTTTAATAAGCATATTTGAAAATAAATAAAACCCTTAAAGATTTTCTTAAGTAATATTTTCTACTTAAGCTGCTTGATGAATACGGTCCCTGGATTATATATTGTCTTATAGAATGGGTTCAATGTATATTATGTGCGATGTTGTTTTTTTGTTGTTATGTTTTACCACCAAAAGCCATCGCACATACATATAATATACACTGACCCGTGTGCTAATATTTACATTCGTAGTTTTAATTTTCACACGCTTTGTTTTGTTTTAGAGTATACGTTTTTCTTAAATGTGTCCTATGATCTAATGCTAGGATTGTGACGTGATAGGAGAATGACATATGAAAGAGTATTTATACTTGGACGGTGATGTGAGAAAATGAAATATGAGATAGGTTATGATGTTTGGACGGTGAAGTGATAGGAAAATTAAATATGAGATAGGATATGATGCGTAGACAGTGAATTGAAAGCAAAACGCTTTTTTGATGCTTGGACGGTGATGTGAGAAAATGAAATATGAGATAGGTTATGATTCTTGGACGGTGATGTGAAAGGAGAATTAAATATGAGATAGGATATGATGCTTAGACAGTGAATTGAAATCAAAACGCTTTTTTGATGCTTGGATGGTGATGTGATAGGAGAATGAAACATGAGAGAGTATGATGCTTAGACAGGGAAGTGAAAATGAGATACGGTTATGTGATAGGAAAATGAAATATGAGATGGCATATGATGCTTGGACAGTGAAGTGAAAGCAAAATGCTTATTGGCTTGGACGTTGATGTGATAGGAGAATGAAATACGAGAGAGCATATGATGTTTGGAAAAGGACGTGAAAGGAGAATAGCATGTGAGAGGATCTTTTAAAATAGGAATTGAAGTTAACAATAAGAGAGCGTATCAGGAACCTTTATTAGTATGAAACATGAGTATCACCAAGAACGGAAAAATAAAATTAAAAGTCTTCTAAAATTATTCTCTATCAATATTTCGATTATTTAACTGCATTAGTTTGATAAAATACAATTGAATAAACGGACATAATGCAGTGAAGTTTTAGAAAATTACATGTCGAGCTCTTTCTCCCCCGTTTACGAACAGCTCTGTAATATACTGCAGAGTACTTAGTGTTTTATAATAAGTATGTTTATTTGTGGCACTCCTGTACTTGGAGCCTATGTTAGTATATTTAGAGGTATGTTCCTCATAACCGGCATTTAGTGCGCTTAGCTGAGATACATGTGTACAGTATGGCCTTATTTAAATCATATTTTTAAATATTTTACTCTATATTGATTGTATGAGACTCGTTTAATAGAATAGTATCAATATGCTTTCTCTGTTAATAATTTCAAAACTTTATTTAACAGTGTATTAAACAACCCATATATTCAAATAGATTTCCATTTTTCAATTACAATTGAATATAAACAGAAAATCACTTCATATGTAATTATCTTATTATATATAGTTATTCATTCTCTAAATGCATTATCCATTATGTGTACATTACTATATATTATTGAAGGCCTCGTAAAATATATATTGAATTGTTTCAAATAAATTGTTTCGTTAAAGGGGCCATGATGATCCATTTCAGTAGACATTTAATGCGGAGATCACGGTTTTCAGCCTTATCGGATATACTGTGTTTACTCTGTGTTTATTTAGGCAAGGAGTATATACTCGGGAACATTTATGAACCATAGTAATATATTCTATAGTAAGAGTAGCGCATGGTTCCCTGCTTCTTATCCTTCCTTTCCATCGTTTCCATCTGTTCCAGGCTCGTAATATCATGTACTGACTGATTGATAAGCCGTAAAACAACAATTCAATTATCTCCTTGAATAAAGTATTATTATTATTATTATTTTACTATTATTATTTTATTATTATTATTATTATATTACGTTATTATTATTTCAAATTAGGTTCTGTCAAGACTTTTGTTGAATCATTTTATCAAGCGTTCTTATTCAAAATTGATTTCATATAACTCACTCGGAAATATAATTCACAACAAGAACGTTAGAATCAATATTTAATGAATACTATAAACAACATTTGTTGGAGACAATTGTATGGATTTATTTTAATAAACATCTACAGCAAATATAGAACCCAAAACCTTTGATGGTGCGTTCTATTCTTTTCCCATATAACATATCTGTCTTTAAATAACACTTATTTTTAGATCACAACCCCTTGGATCAGGTACATATCACAAACAATGACTTATTTTGACTTATTATATGATTTATTTTTGCAATTTATCATAGAAATAAAAACGTTCTTTATTAACCAAAATAAGTTCATCCATGCCATTTCCAGTCAAGCAAATGTCTTTTTATTTGTCAGGCTTTTTTTTCCATTAATACTTCTGGGGCTTCGACACAGGAAACTAAATAATACCAGTCTTACATATGAGTTCGTGTCTATCTTAACCAGAGCCTTATCTTCATCTCTACTTCTTTTAACGAATTAGTGTGAGTTGGAAACGATAGCCAGTTAATGCCTTTACCAAACTCCACGTTTCCATAGATTCCATTGAGATTAGACGAATGGCACGATTTCTACCACCAAGCACCTGTATAGGAAACCGCACAGTTATTTTCCCATATGTCGTTGTCTTGGTCCTTTGTAGTTAACCTCATCCCGTTATGACCAACAAGACTATCGCCGATCACCGCTATACTCCCCATCAGTAATTTATATTTGCTTCCAGCATCTCCGATAGCGAACACTTAATACTGTGCATACCGCACCTCATCAGCCGGACCAATCATATCAATGCGCAACTCGTACACACCCTGTGAAGTTATGGAGTGAATGTTTTCATTCCCGAGCCAAAAGTTAGTAGACCTATTTCCGAAACCATTTTTGTATTCGACCCAGTTTTTATAGAAATCTGAATCGCTAATACGACGTTGTATAACAGTCCACCCACCTCCACTCGTGGTCATGTCACAGCGAACCTCAAAACCATCGGTATCCCTTTGGTAAACCTTGTACACGCCTGAAAATAGATAGTAAGCCAAGTGCATGCTTGAACAATAAAGGTACATATAAATTGTGTCGCATGTACCCATACAAGCAGATACATACTTATAGAAGTGACTCCATATCCCCTCAGGAACGCAGAAAATTTCTCGCAGACTTCAGTTAGAACATCTATTTTTATGAATTCATTTATTCCATCAGCTATAAAACTCTGGAATGATTTATCTTGAGACATTAGAAATTCAGGCTCATTAAACATATTCAAAAATCATGCTTATGCAAACAATGTTTACTAGTTCAAATGTTCCTATTTTTTACTTATCTGGTGCATGTTAGGATCAAATATTCGTGTAGTAATCTCAAAATGAATCTTTTTCAAAATCATTTACGCGAATCGCCTCAATGCAATTGCGGTCAGGGTAAGTTATAAATAATTTCTTCTTTTCAACAATTCAATGTTGAAAGGCTCTTCTAGTCAACACGTTCGTTTCATCATTTAAACTCAAATAAATTATTGTTTGGAAGGTTAGATCTTAGAATTTATATAGGTAACTCTTCTCCGACAAGGACTATCACAACTTGACTTTTATGGTAATGCGATTTACAAACTTTGTTAGATTCTTGGTCATAATCATTTTAACAAGTGTAATAACGAATGTATGAAAATGATTATAATAAAGGATCTTACGAAGTCACCTTAGAAGTCAGTTAGTGATACTCTTTGTCGCTGAAGAGTTTGTAAAATTACTTTTGTATTTTAAAAATGTATAAGGGATCTATAAGAAAATAGTGCAAAGGTATTTCGAAGTGTATGATATCGATATTTCTGCTTAAGTAGCTTTCTAGTTATAAAATGATTACGAACATTAAAATTTTCAACTTGACTAAAACGAATCAGTTCTGAAACCTCATGAGAAGTAGCTTGGGTAACGACCTCGTCTAAATTGAATTCATCTCCGTTTTCGTAGATTCTACTTAATATTTCTCCGTTTTCAATAAAGAGATTTAAATAGTAAAGAAACGACAGTATCAGAAATATTAACTTTGTTGAGTTGAAGTTCTGTAGAATAGATATTAACCATAGTGTAAATTTTAAAAGGATTTTTTTTAATGTTCAATCTATCATCTACAACAACCATACAAACAGACGTATGATTTTAAATACATCCACGTCCAGCCTTCGGAGCAACACTATGTACGTGATAATTCTGTCACATTATTAGTGTTCACGTGTCAGTGTTAACTTTGGTCGTTAGATTACAATTGTT
>JAWPHD010014810.1:0-58976 GCA_037043455.1 Cyrtodaria siliqua | reverse complement strand
AAGTTGTTAAAATTAGGACAACACCACATCCCAGTAGTTGAAACCATATACTTCATTTTTCTCATCAGGAACCACTCATCATAGTTCAATAGTTCAACAGTTATTTTGTAGAAATGATTTTTTCCTCACAACTGTCAATTTTCTTAATTGAAGTCCCATGGGTGAGAAATGGCCACACCCAAAATTTGTATAGATTTCATGTTTTACATTGACTTATATAAGAAAAAACTTAGTTAAAATGGTTTCTTAACAGTATTGCATGTAGCATTAGCTTATAATGCTTATTGTCCTCTACATATAGGCATAGAGCTGTCATATGTTGAATGTAGCATTGCTTTGTTTTACAGAACTTATTATACACTGTTCATTAAGACTCACTATTGGCCTTGCCTAGGGCCTCTTACATTTTAAATACATTTTTAGGAACAAATCGTCATTTCTAAAACTGTAATGGTTTCAGTTGTAGTATTTGCATATAGCATACATTTATGGTGCTAAAATCTCTCTCTATATATATAGTATATATATATTACCTGAAGGGGTGGGGTCACAAATAGCTGAACCCGTGAGCTCTTTTATTTCACCCACTTCAAGTATTGTTGCAAGTGTCTACAATGTTACTAGGCCATAAGGTGAGCGATTCAGGGCCATTTGACCCTCTTGGTGTTTTTTTGTTTAAAGCAAATAATGTTACTTTATAAATGCAACTTTTGTTTTCTTTCATGGCTCCTCTTAATTTTCTGGAAAATGTGTTACTTGTATATGTTCAATTTGAAATATCTTTAGCTATGATACATATTTTATTATTAAACATACTTGTTTCATAACTATAAAGTCAAGACACTCAAAAAAGAAAAGACAATTCAAAGAGATAAATTACCTGAAAAAGAAAAAACAATCGTGAGAGAAAAATCACCCAAAAAAGAAAAGAGAATTGAAGAAGGTAACTGGAACAAAGTCTTGACACTTTTTGACTTCGAGATGAGCACATATTGGTCTTATATTAAAGACTTTGTCTTTGACACATTTTGGTCTTGGCTCTGACACATTTTGGTCTTAGTCTTTGACACATATTGCATTTGTTTTTGACACATTTTGGTCTTGGCTTTGACATATTTTGGTCTTAGTCTTTGACACCTCTTGCATTTGTTTTTGACACATTTTGGTCTTGGCTTTGACACATTTTGGTCTTAGTCTTTGACACATCTTGCATTTGTTTTTGACACATTTTGATCTTGGCTTTGACACGTTTGGGTCTTAGTCTTTGGCACATCTTGCATTTGGTTTGGACACATTTTGGTCTTGGCTTTGGCACATTTTGGTCTTAGCTTTGAGACTAAGTTGTAGCACTGAGGTACACCTTCTTTATTCACTTAAAAGGGTCTTGCAAACTTTACTTTATATAACAGCAAGCTGGATCCTTGTTTTAGCATGAGCATGAGTGAATTTTGGAAACATTAAAGCAAAATCTAATGTTTTGCATGTTTCTTTTTTGCAGCATTTATCGCACATTGTCACCTTATACAAATTAAAACAACTCCCAAAAATGTTAACGCCTTGCCATATGTTTCTTAATTATCTCACATATTGGAATTATGTTTTATAAAAAAAAAAGTAAAATCGTAACATTTATAAAACTTATTTTAACTTACAATATTTTAACTTTGTGTGTGTGTAATTCTAAGGCTTATAGAGTTTATTCTCCTCATTACCATAAGTAAGAATCCATTTGAATGGTTTACAAACTCTCACTTTGTGTCACTGTTCTTTACTCCCTTCATCACTCTGACACTGTGTTGTAGGTATTGCTTTTCAAATGTTTCCCATAATTCACTACACAGTGTTAACTTTGCTGTTAACACAAAGTTTTGAATTTTTCATGTGAAATGATTTGTGCATATTTTATTATAGTTGGTGATATACAGGCTGATATAGGTGATATCACTCTGTTTGTCATCCGTGATATACAGGCTGATATAGGTGATATCACTCTGTTTGTCATCATGTTTATCATGATATGGATACATTTGCTTGTAGACCAGTTTCACATAAGCATTTGCCCAGCATGCTATAAGTTTGTCAGAAAATAAATGTTTGTGTCCTTCCCTGTTACAAAGACCCTGTTTACCATAAAGTGTTCAAACTTTGTACATTATGTAATACAACTTAAATGGCACATGCCCTTGTCTGCTCAACATGCCAGCCACATTTGTAATACATAAGGGCATATGTCCGTGACAGCTGAACCTGCCTGCTACAGCTAATCTAATGTTGGATCATTCAAGAGGCTGTGAGCTTTCTTACAATTTGAAAGCCGCAAATGCTTATAAAACATCAACTTTTAGTTAAGTGTATGAATGTTTTCTTTTCTTTGCACCTATTAGGTTTTTATTGATAGATATTTGATAGATAATAATTTCAAAAATGTGTAAAGTAAAAAAACATCTTGTCTTAAAAAATATGTTAATATGTTAATTTATATTTGTAAAATTTGTTCATGTAATGTTCATTACATGTATGTTACTCTCTCATCTTGCTATATTGCAATGTTTTATCACCATCATCTGTTTAGCAAAAACATTACTGATCTAAAATTAATTACCACAAACAAACAATCAGGAAAGAAGAAACCAATTACCCCACAAACAAAAACAAAACCCAAAACTGCACAGCAGAAAGATGTAGCACCTAAAGTAGCAGAACAAGAGAAGACCCCACCTGTAGCAGAAAAACCTAAACCAGTAGAACCGGTTAAAACAGTGGATACACAGAAACAACCAATAGAGCCAGATGTTGTTAAGGAGAAAGAGCCGCCTAAAGATATTAAAGATATAATTGGTGAGCCTGGCACAAACTTTTGGCACGTGCAGAGGTGTGATGTTTTGTACACGTGTAAATTGTTTTGCTGCATGATTGGAGTGGAGTCACAAACTATGGCAGCTTTACCTTTAAAGATAATGCACATGTTAACATATTGTTAAATATTTGTTTTGCTTGATAAAAAATGTTAAATTCTCAGAAATAATAAATTCCATAAGTGTTTATTAAGCTGTAAGCAGGACTTCCTTTAGTACTTTGCTTATGTTATGAAATGCATATTATTTCATTTTAAGTTATAACTTTCTAAGAATGAAATACTTTTTGTATGACTTTTATGGTCTTATATTTTGTGTATAGCCTTGTCAAAAAGAAATTTGGTATGTCATCTGATTTCGTGGCCGAGTGGTTAACGTCTCTGACTTGAAATCACTTGCCCCTCACCGCTGTAGGTTCGATCTCTCAGGGGCCTAGGAATCTTTATGTGAGGAAGCTATCCAGCTGGCTTGCGGAACATCCGTGGTTCTACCCAGGTGCCCGCCCGTGCACGAAAATTGCCCGGAGGGGCACCTGGGGTCTTCCTCCACCAATGGAAGCTGGAAAGTCGCCATATGACCTTAGCTGTTGGTGCGACTATAAAATCCAATTCAATCAATCAATCTGATTTAGAAAAGGGAGAAAGGAAAATGAATATGATTAAGCAAAAATCACTGTGTGTATTTTTTATATATGTGATGTTAATACATCTGGACAGATGAAACAGTATAATATCTTTCTCTTTTCACACTCTTTCTCACTATTTGTATGGATTTGTTTTGTTCACACTAGTTTCCCACATGGTTTGATTATTTGTATTACAGATTTGCTTTTTTTTTAAAGTTTTTATATGAATCATTTAAGATTGAAGTGATTTTTTATTTCATCTACAAATTATATATTATCCTTTTCTATGAGCATATTCGCAAACTTTATATTAAGGCGTATTATTATCGAAACCCTAGTGTTATTAAATTTATTGAATTGATGCAAAGTAAGAAACATAAAAGTATTCAAAATGTAGCTAAGTTTGTAAAAGAAGCATTTATTGTACTTAACACATTTAATTATACGTAGTTGTCTCAGGTATTGTTTCAACAATTAATTCGGTTATATAATTGCATGAGAGAGAGAGAGTAAGTGCGTGTGTGCGTATGCGTGCGTAAGAGGTGTGTGAGAGTGTGTGCGTTTTGGGGTGCATGCGTGTGAGCCTGTCATGTGTTTAATTAAACTTTGTATATTACATTTTGATGACGAGATACTATATGTATAAGTCGAAATAAAATATCTGTTCTGTTCTGTTCTATAGTTCAGTTTGTCTAAAAATGTGTTTTCAACACTGACAGTTTTTTGTGTGGAGGACAAGTTTTTATTTACCAAAACCAGGTGCATATCTGCAAATACGCAGATGAAAATTTTGACAAGAAAACAGTAATAATGCATTTCACAGCAATTTTAGAGATTTGTTGGTATTACGTATGTATTACCTGCGTATGACGAAATTGTCTAGCTATATGCTTTTGAAAACTGTTCATGTATTATTATAAAGAATGATAGAAGATAAAAATGTAATGAAAGAAAGAGAAGGAGAAAACATAATAAAATTCAAGAAAAGGAAAGAAAATAGAATATATGTTGTATATATTTATATATTTATTTATTTAAGATAGGGTTATGTCTCTTTTTATGATATGAATTTTTAAAATAGTTATGTTTCCTTATATTTCAACAATCTCTTTTTAATTCTCTCAGACATATATACAGAAAATGATGGTCGATTATGACATGAATTCGCACTCGTTATTGATAATTTATACCATTTTATTGATGATTTATATCATTTTGTTGATAATTTATATCATTTTATTGATAATTTATATCATTTTGTTGATAATTTATATCATTTTGTTGATAATTTAGTTGATAATTTATATCATTTTATTGATGATTTATATCATTTTGTTGATAATTTATATCATTTTGTTGATAATAATTTATATCATTTTATTGATAATTTATATCAATTTATTGATAATTTATATCATTTTATTGATAATTTATACCATTTTGTTGATAATTTATATCATTTTATTGATAATTTATATCATTTTATTGATAATGTATATCAATTTATATCATTTTATTGATAATTTATCTCATCCAAAGGATTCAGAACAGAGCACAGTAACAGTTGAAATACTGCCTTCTGGGAGGACGAAAATTGAAACAGAAACAAATCCTGTTAAATGTCTATTGATGTATATTGATTTACTACTTTTCTCATATACAGCGGCAGGCACCTTGGACCACACGGAGGAAAATAAGAAAATTTATGGAATGCCCCCTACTTTACCCGCATCTCGTAAGACTAAAAAAAGAGCACCCTGCTTTCTACATAGCCATACGTATATATCCTGATTTCTTGTAGAACAGATTATACCCAGTTTCTTTCTCATATATATATATATATATATATATATATATACAACCTGAAATCTTGCATATACATAATATAAGAATATTTCATGGGTATCCTGTTCAGATCGAGGTATAACTGTTTTTATCAGAACCGAGGTTGGAATCTCCCATCTGAACCGGATACCCATGATTTGATTCTTTTTCTTGCATATCATTTACATTCTGCGCGTTGACGTCGCCAACTACTTAAGATTTGATTGTTTATTTACACAATGGCGTCATGCAACTGTCATTGTTGATATCAGCACGTAACTTTTATCTTCCCCCATGTGTAAGATCAGGCTTTCCATCACACATGTAAAACGCGGATAACTGTATCCGGTATGCAAGATTCTTAACTCTGATATATTATAGGACATACTACCCTGCTTTCTAAATATATAGATATGCATGTATACTCAAATATATGACCAAGACTTCCTTGACATATACCGGTAGATATATAATAATAAATAATATTTCCTGGCCGCTGACAGACGCAATATCTTGCTTTCAAGTATAGACAAATATTAGTCTGCTTTATAGGAAATAATACCTGGCTTTCTTACTTAGGTAAGATAGCATTTTAGAGTGTCTTCGGAAAAGAAGTTAATTTTAGCGATCGGAGAGCTTATTTCTTTAGTCTTAAATAATTCAAAGACTGAAGAAATAAAGCTCTTTGATTCGCTAAAATTAATAAACTTTTAGATTGTGGTCTAACATCACATGCATGCAGATATCATATATACATGTGTATTATATATACTAAAGGAAAAAAGGAAAAAAGAAACGTAACTCGGGAATTTCTGCACTATATTGTATGTATAATATGCTGCTGTTAATTGAACGATGATGATGATGGCTACATCAGACATTTCCTTTTGTAAAAAAGGCTGAAACAACACATAACACACCAAATATTATCGCTTTAAAAGTCTCATTATTGATAGAATACGCGTTTGGCTCAAGCGCTGGTGAGCAAACTTAGGATGTAAAATTTTGCAATCCCTATACATTAAATACAGTACAAAATGGGCTCAAGCTTTTAAAGCGGAAGTTCAAGATTTAGGAATTTTGTGCTACAAAGTGAACTATTGTTACATTACAAAACATCTTGGTATTTATTGTGGAATATTACAGGGAATTAAGTGTGCCGTATACATAAACATTATACTGCAGTCCCGAGTTGCATTTCATTTTTCCTGTAGTGTATATGACAGGACTTGATGCACATTATTATCTTAAAGGGGCAGAGTTGTAATGACTGCTCTCTTTCATGTATAATACTCTGAAAACGTCTCGATCCATTCTATGCTTTACCCATGCTATGTTGTACTGATATGCTTTTTCTGATCTATATGCAGTGTTTTTTCCATTCTACCATATTCGTCCCATTATGCAACCTTGGCACTTAAATCATTAAAAATGCAATACTTGCTGAAACACACTATCCATAAACTATATAAGAAGCTTTGAGTTTACACTCTTAATTTGTGAGAGCAAGTGGAAAATATCGTTATTCTAGTGTTGCAGGTGCTTTCGAAATTTATATTATTATTTTTTTATTTTTTGCACTTATTTTGTCTTCATTTTGAAATCGTTCCAGGAAATCATTCAACGAAAAATTAGAGGAAAACCCTTCAGGGGAAACTTAATGGGCTGAATATGGAAGTGAATTTCTTGTCTAAGCACCTCTAGGATACAGAGCATTGTCCATCCTGTTTGATGTGTTTGCATGACTTATTATGAAACTTGTATTCTTGTGTAACCTTTCTTGAATTTCTTCCAGTAGTTCAATTTTAGCACTTTAATTTTCAGCATTTATCATGTTTATTACATGTTTTTTCCTTAAAATGTTGAATATATTTACTATCTCTTAGCAGTGCATAGGTAATAGCTTTGATGTTATTGATCATTGTTTGACTTATATTTTCAGCTTTTATTTTAATTTAGTAACTTTATTAAGTTTCCTTTTGTAATGCTTTTGTATTTTATTAGTTGCATTGAAATGAAATAATGAAAGTTTAAATTATTTTATATTGTTTCTGAATTACTGAAGTTTATTAAATAATACCATTTTTGTAAACCAGTTTCTTAAATATAAAAAGTGAAGTTTTGAATGTAAGGAATTTGTAATTGGGAAAGCACAGCTTTCAACTGAAGGATTTTGTAAAGTTAAGAAAGAAACGGTTTGGTAATAGGGAACGTTTAACATAAGAACATATTCACCTACCAGGTAAACCTAAGGAGAAAAAAGCAGCTAGTAAACCACCAGCCAAGGGAAAGAAAGGTGCAAAGAAAGGAAAAGGTAAAGTAACAAAGAAGACAGTTGAAGAACCGCAGGCTGAGCCAGAAACTGCCATGCAGTCCCAGTCGCCGATCAAGATGCCAACGCCACCACCACCTAAAGAGCAAACACCGAAACCGGAGTCGCCGGCATCAGAAAGAGTAAATATATTTATTTATTTAGTCATTATGTTATTCTACAGTAGAGGTTGTTTAATGAGAGTTACCTGACAATTTTAACCTAGCTTGCAGTCAGGAGTGTGTTTTGGGGTACCAGTAGACTACTGCATATTGGGTACCAGTCTGCTTGGTTCTCTTCACCCTGCAATCATGAGTGTGTTTTGGGGTACCAATAGACTACTGCTTACTGGGTACCAGTTTCCTTGGTTCACCTCAACCTTGCTTTTCAGGTACCAGTAGACTACTGCATACTGGGTACCAGTCTACTTGGTTCTCCTCAACACTGCAGTTACGAGTGTGTTTTCGGGTACCAGTAGACTACTGCCTACTGGGTACCAGTCTACTAATTGATCCTCCTCATAACATAAGGAAGTCCAGACTCTATTGTGCCCATCGCGTCAGGTATACCTTGACGTGTTCGTTGGCGGAGGGACTATAAACCTTAGAATTACACACACACACACACACACTCATAACATAAGGTATTAGGTAATTTGGGAATCGATTGGCTAAGGAGAGTTGCTGGACTATGTCCATGTGAGTGTAGAATGGCTGGGTATTTGCAGCGCTAATACCAAAATTATTACAGTGATAGCGAGCGGGGCCTTTTGCCTTAAATCTGAAATGTTCTAGTAATGTATCAGTTTAGATTGCAAATAAAGTGCATCAAAATGGCATAAAAAAAAGGTAAAAGTGTGATAATGGATATTTTATTGTCATCTCCTGGTCAATCTATAATTTTGATACACGCATATCTGTCCATGGCCTTTTGTCAGACTGTTTAAACTAATTGAATAAAAAAGAGCAAAATCTATATTGAGCCCACCTATTTTATTATAAAAATGCTCCGTATAAAATTGAAAAACTAAATTACATACAGTCAGGGGCGTAGCTTGGCTGAATATGATGTGTAGGCCGAGTTCTAGCGGGGTCCGGGGGCATGCTCCCCCGTCATTTTTTTTTCAGCTCAACTGTCGGAGGTGCGTTTTGGTGAATATGTCTATAAGAGCATCAATATCCTTACTTTTTACCGTAAATTATGTATCTAAATTTTGGCATTTTTATTTTTTCGAATTCTAACGGCCTATAGGAAGCTACGCCCCTGACAGCCTTTTTAAATTTTGCAAAAATGTAATGAAAATGCTGAAACAATTGTATTTTAGTATGAAACTCCGCCACAACTGAATTCTGATGATGAGGAAGATTTCATAATTATCCGAAACGAGACCATGTCACCCGAACAGGAACAGGATATGCGTCTGAACATAACCACATCACCGGAAGAGGAACCTGATGAAGAGCAGGTAGGTTGTCATGGTTACCATGCTGGTGGTCATGGTTGCACGTGTGTAACCATGGCTTCCATGTTGATTATCATGGTTCTGTTGTTGTTGATTGGATTAAAAGATCAATCATTGAATTTTATCATTGAATGTCTAATTATATTTAAGAAGATGAAAATTCTCAAATAATAAAAAGTCACATTTTTGATTTTCCCCCGCCACATCAACATCACCAGATGCACTTCAAACTTAATTTGATAACTTTTTACGTATCGCATTTCATTTTTAATGACCCAGCCAGACTGAGTTTGATTCAGTACATAACCTATTAAACAGAATTACTTTCACAGATTAAGAAAAAGATCTCATCGTTAACATAACAATATGCTGACCCCCCATATAATTCCAAACTTATAAAAGAATTAATGATATATTTCTGAATCATGAATAGGATGGTGAAATGGTAACCATTCCCAGCATTCCCATTTTTGTGCTGTATAAGAAAGAGTCAAAATGCAGAGATTTATGCAAAAGAAAATGTGTTATTAAGATGTTATTACTTAAACTATATAAAATAATTATAACCAACGCCATATTTTCAAAATTAGGCTAAGCTCAAATTACACTAATTTCAATAATTGTGTTTACTTTACCGTGAAGCTAGCATCTTTATTGACAATACACTAATGGCAATAATTGTGTGCAATTTACCATGAAAGCTAGCATCAGTATTGACAATACACTAATGGCAATAATTCTGTGCACTTTACCATGAAAGCTAGCATCAGTATTGACAATACACTAATGGCAATAATTCTGTGCACTTTACCATGAAAGCTAGCATCAGTATTGACAATACACTAATGGCAATAATTCTGTGCACTTTACCATGAAGCTAGCATCATTATTGACAATACACTAATGGCAATAATTCTGTGCACTTTACCATGAACGCTAGCATCATTATTGACAATACACTAATGGCAAACATTCTGTGCACTTTACCATGAAAGCTAGCATCTTTATTGACAATACCCTAATGGCAATAATTCTGTGCACTTTACTGTGAAGCTAGCATCATTATTGACAATACCCTAATGGCAATAATTCTGTGCACTTTACCGTGAAAGCTAGCATCATTATTGACAATACACTAATGGCAATAATTCTGTGCACTTTACCATGAAGCTAGCATCATTATTGACAATACACTAATGGCAATTATTCTGTGCACTTTACCATGAAAGCTAGCATCATTATTGACAATACACTAATGGCAATAATTCTGTGCACTTTACCATGAAAGCTAGCATCATTATTGACAATACACTAATGGCAATAATTCTGTGCACTTTACCGTGAAAGCTAGCATCATTATTGACAATACACTAATGGCAAAAATTCTGTGCACTTTACCATGAAAGCTAGCATCAGTATTGACAATACACTAATGGCAATTATTCTGTGCACTTTACCATGAAAGCTAGCATCATTATTGACAATACACTAATGGCAATAATTCTGTGCACTTTACCATGAAAGCTAGCATCATTATTGACAATACACTAATGGCAATAATTCTGTGCACTTTACCATGAAAGCTAGCATCAGTATTGACAATACACTAATGGCAATAATTCTGTGCACTTTACCATGAAAGCTAGCATCATTATTGACAATACACTAATGGCAAAAATTCAGTTTACCTTACCATCATTATTAAAAGGTGCGAGAAGCAGCATTCTTTATTCTATGCATGTATTATTCAGCCAATTTTGATGAAAGTTATTTCATAGTTAAGTCAACACATTTATTTCTAAAGGTGTATTAATTGGCTTAGCAGTAAATACGTATTTTAATGAAAACCTCTGTAGTTTACTATTTCTTACAGGCCTTCATTACCCCAGTTCCAAACTGTTTCTATACATGTTATATAATACTGCAGACTCGCTAAATTTTGCATTCCAATTGACTGTTTCCATAAAATAAGTAACCATTTTTAACATAATGCCAAAATGTGTATACTTGTATAATGTCCAATTAATGAATTGTGTTTCACTTTGAATTATCCTTTATAATATAAATGATTATGAATATTTAAAAAAATCACCAATCCTTATGAAAATTCAATATTTTCACCACTCCTTATGAATATTCATTATTGTTTCACCCCCTCACCTGCATAAAACTGTGTGAAAGAGCACACTAATTAACATTTCTGCATCACATTAAGGTGTCTTGAGTGGGGGCTACTTATGCATATTCAATTTAAATTTCATTTTATTTGAGAAGCTGATTATATAACTGCCTTTAAAACACTGCAAAATGTATGTTTTGGGGGATAAAAAAATCAGTTTCTCTACATTTCTTGGCCATTGTTGGGGACAGGATCACTTTCGCAACAGCAGATTATGAGTAATCATGGTTTGGTCATTGAGAGAAAAGCCATGAAAACAAATCACATGTCCGAAATGAATGTTATAAGATGTTCAGTTTTCAATTAGTGGGAATAAGTGATGAATATAATTATGCATGTTTAACTGCTGCAGCTGTTGTTGCTGAGCACAAGGAGTAGTAGAAGCACGGGAAGTCGCCGTAGTAAGGTATACATGCTATGCACGGAACAATTTATGTCAGGTCTGAAACAACTAGTCGTGTGCATGGAACAGTTAATGTCTAATATAAGGCAGAATTAATGTTATATATGTTTGTAATGGTTATTGTCATGCATGGAACAACTAATGTCATGCATGGAACAATTACAATTAATATCATGTAGGGAATCATTTCTATCATGTAGGGAATGATTAATGTTGTGTAGGAAATTATGTCATGTTATGAATCATTAATAATAATATCTTGATTGTCTGGAACAGTTAAAGTCATGTAGGGTATCATGAATGTCATGTAGGCAATCATTAATGGCTTGTGGGGAATTAATTATGCCATGTCAGGGCTTTTTTTTTGCCGTTTTTATAGCCGTTATTCGGTCATATTCCCAATGGCAAAACATATATTTTTTTCCCAATTTTGAGGAAAAATTCCCAATTTAAAAAAAAATAAAAAAATAAAATAAAAGTTTAAGTGTGCCAAATTTGCAATGATTGGGGTTCAAAAGCTTAAATAAATGCTTCTATTTATCTTGGTGTACAAAAACAGTATTAAAAGATATAATTATGAAAGGAATGTTTTACTTTATATTTTTCCGAATTTTATTAAAAATTGCGCTAAAATTCCCAATTTTATGAAAAATCGCGCTAAAATTCCCAATTCCAGGGGTACGGGTCATGTTCCCAAAATTATGAAAAAAAGCCCTGCATGTTAAGAATCATGTATATCATGTCTGGGAATCATTACTGTCATATAGAGAATCATTTAAAGTCATGTCTGGAACAATTAGGAACAATAAATGTCATGTATATAACAATTAATGTCATGTAGGGAACAATTAATGTCATGTAGGGAACAATTAATGTCATCTGGGGAATCATTAATATGTCTGGGAATCATTACTGTCATATAGAGAATCATTAATGTCATGTCTGGAACAAGTAATGTCATGTCTATAACTAATGTCATGTAGGGAACAATAAAGAACAATTAGTGTCATGTCCATAACAATTAATGTCATGTAGGGAACAATTAATGTCATATGGGAACAATAAAGAACAATTAATGTCATGTAGGGAACAATAAAGAACAACTAATGTCATGTGAGGAACAATTAATATCATGTAGGGAACAATTAGTGCCATGTAGGGAACATTTAATGTCATGTAGGGAACAATAAAGAACAATTAATGTCACATAGGGAATCATTGTCATGTAGGAAATCATTTAACAATAATTTCATGCATGGAACAGTTAATGTCACACTGAATAGAAACATTATTGGCAAGTGTTCTGAATGGTATATTTGTGGTCAAGCATGAACAACTATGTTTTAAAGCATGGAAAATAATAACCGCCTGTAGAAGAAATTCATTCTAAGCATAGCCTGCATGGAAAAAATGGTGATGTGTTAACATAAAAGTGTCATGCATGGGTAATTATATGTCTCGTACACATGTCTTGTAATATGTACTTATATGGTCGTCTTAAAAGGGCATTTACCCGCTCAAATGAGCTTCTTATCATAACCTTAACAGTTTGCATGAATCTTGTAATATGCTACTTATATATGACCTTGACACAGATGTCAACAGATGGTGACCTTGAAGACATGGTAAGATGTTGTCATGGTGACAAGCATGCTGATGTTGCCATGGCAAATATGTTGAAATCTGTACATATTTTCATTGTTTTAGTTTTTGGGTAGGGAAATTTTATTTTTAATTAATTTTGTGGAGGGATTCAGATTGTTTGGAAACATTATACTTAGTTACACTGTTTGAACATTTGATACATTTTAATAACATTAACAAAAGTTTGTGTTTGCACAGAAAGAGTTTTCCAACTAATACAGTTTGAAGTAGAAATGCGAGTTTATATAATTAGGGAGATAATTTGTCTTTATGAAAACTGTTGTGCTGTCATCCTTTGGAACATGCATTTCTGTGCGTGTAAAAGTTCTCGGAAGGGTATATAAATGCAAGTTTTTATGAACGGGTATGGTTTTTATGAACGGGTATGGTTTTTATGAACGGGTATGTAAACTCAAGTTTGTGAGAAGAGTTTTCTTGGTAAGATGTATAAACTTAAGTTTTTGGAAATAGATATCTAAACTCAGGTTTCTGGAAAAGGATATCTTAACATTTACGGGCATCTGGGTAGCGCAGTCGGTAGCTCACTCACTTTTCCCAATGCAATTTGCTTTTCAATTCCCCGTCTCAGTGGTGTTAGTGAGAGTACAGTGGTTGCCCCCCGAAAAAGCACATTTTACATGTTTTATCAAGACATAAGTAATTTGAAATTCTTAGAATTAAAACAATTCCATTTATGTTTTCTGTAGTTTATTGGAGCATAAACTTTGCTGAATCACACACTTATTAACAAATACTTTAGACTTAATTTGTGTATGTTTTGGCAAGGTTTACACACCATCACAATAATAACATTAAGTTTCCGGGAAATTTTACTTAATTTTTATGCTTTCAGTTTTTAGAAAGGGGTAAAAAACGAGGTTAACAATACTCATTTGATTTAAAGTAAATGAAGAAGCAACAGCCTTTATAAAACAGGGGAAAGAACCATGGGAAAATTTTAAAATTTCACATTTCTACTTTCCACGCCTTGCATGTGCATGAATGAAATATTATATAGATCACTTTTGGTTTCAGGGCTATATGTTTATATGCATGTTTTCTTCTACATTTGAACTATATATTATAAAGGATTGCATGAACTTTCTTTCATATATTTAATGTATGATACTTAGCTTTTTGAATACTTCAATAGTTAGTGTGCAACTCTACATTTGTGTATCATATTTTCTTCGTGATGTTCTATTCTGTGTTTTGAGTATCCTTAAAATTATTTTCTAAACAAAAATGGTAAAAAAATGTAGTTCCACTTCCCCTTTAAATTACAGCCGGATTCAAACTGATCATCAGGATTCGCAACATCTTGATCACTTCTTTGAAGCATATCTCAAATATATCTTGAAGGAATTCATATTTATCTAATTGGTTATTTCATACTAGCATGGCGTCATTTTAGATTCCAGCTAAGAGGAATTTGCATTCAAAATCGAGGTTAACATCAAAGTTCTGCAATGTCCTTCAGCCGATATTGCTCCGCCTATAATTAATTTACATGAACGCAGTGATAAAATCTTCAGCAATATTGTAATACAACAGACATGCAAATCATATATCATATCATGTGTGGGTAATGACCAATATATATTGTTTGTATAGCAACAGTGAAATATTTTCTGTCCCGTTGCCTTCCAGCTTCTTGATTCCAAATGTAACAAGACTGCTGTCCAAAAATAATGTACACGTTGTCCGTAACTGAAAAACATAATTTAAAAAGTGTCTTTTCAAAATGGGTTTTCTTTTCGTTTCTCATTTCTTATGTCTGTGCCACACAGGGCACATCATCATCAACGGACATTCAAGATGTGACGTCGTCTACATCATGCCAATTATGTCATGTGACCTATTTAAAATATCATAGAGTATGGTTTTGAAATATATATAATATCTATCAGACAGATAATATCACCAAGTCATCCACCCACCGCTTGGAGGGTCAAGGTCACTTCCACTTTTGCTTTGTCACGTTGCGATGCACCACCCAAGACACAACCACAAGCAAAGCTTGATAAGTTCCAGTGCACACAGCCTGCGAGAAAATGACCAAAACGCAAAACTTGAATGTTGAAGTTGCCGCCGCTGCCGGAAAAGCAACACCTATGTCTCATTTTTTCTTCGAAAAGGCGTGACAAAAATTAACCAACATTTTAATGCATTTATTTGATCTCCAGTCAAAGAAACGTTTAAAATCCCATAAGCTCTGCGAAGGCCAGTTGAGCTAAAACAAAAATTGAATTTGGATTTTTTTCCACTCCAATTGGGAAAAAACATACTTTTTGCCATGGGGAATGGTTTTTCAGTACCACTTATATAAGGAAAAAAACACACTGCATTAAATTTTTGTCTATTATTTTTTTGTTTTAAAGGCAAATGTTCAAGGGAACACCATTACAAGTTCCATGGGAACATTAGATACCTCCGAGTCAGACATTCATGTTAGCATGAGGGTAATGCGTAGAGAAAAACGTGTTGTAAAATAAGGTGTTGTAAAAATGTGTTGTTAAAAATGTGTCAACCAAAATTGTTTTCAACAAAATCAAAGTCATACGAAAATAGAGGACACAGTCTTGATTGAAAGTTTGATGCTCAATATAAATTAATATTGAGGAATGTGATTGGTTAATAGTTTTAAAGCACACATTTAAGTAGGGTTTTCATTGGATACATTTGAATTTGAAAAACATTTAATAGGCTTTTCATTGGTTAATTGTTGCTGAGACATTCGGAGCTGAGATTCATTTGCTTATAGGAGACATTCAAGGAGGAGTTTCATTGATTAGGTTTTGAATGATCATTTAAAAATAACTTTGATGGTATATTTTGACTCCATTAAGACCGACACTTAAACAATATATGTCATTTAAATTAAATGTTAGGTTTATTTTTATTATCTAATATTTTTCGTTGGTAGATGTTTGAACATTGTTGTTAAGAGTTTTATAGACAGTGGAAAACTCACTTAGCTTTATGTGCATAATAAAATTCATTCGTAAAATGGGTTTATGTTCACATTTTAAAGTTTTAGGTAGCATGACTGTACAAATTTTGAAACTCTAATTTATCTTAAGACCTTACAAAAAGTTGCTCTGGTTCCCCACTTGTTATAGTTACAAGAATCAATTGTTTAATCTATATATATATTTAGGTGACTCAAGGCAAAAATACTCATGGCAAAGCTACTGTAAGTCGCTGTTACCCCACCCACTTTCTGGACTAACAGTTCAGGACAGACCATAGATTTCTTGTTTACTAGATCTTCAGTTCTGCTTAACAATATTACGGTGTAGTTAACAAAGCGATTGTCTTGAAATTCGGAGCAATGGAGATTCTTTCAGAATTTTTTTTCTTTCCGCTATTAATTTAATGAATCTGTGCTGTTTTTTTTCTGTTGAGTTGCATTTATATGGAACAAAACATATCTGACGAAGTATTTTTGATCTGTACCAACATCTATTATAACGAATTTTTTGAAATTCAAATTGCTTAAAATTAGTTCTGGTTCTACCCAGGAAGCCATCAAGATCGATTAAAATAACTTGAGTTGCAAGAACTTTTTTCGCAATCTATGTAAAAGAAATATGTTTAAACTTTGAAACTAACTGGACCAAGATTCTTATAACTTGTGACATTCAAGGTCCCCATTAACAGGGTCGATATACATTAACTATTATGATCTAATTAATGAGTTATAAAAGGTACACCAGTTGTACCGTACCAGCCCTGTTTCATGTTCCAGGCAAGCCAATGATGATCCAGGCAGAGGGGCAATTTCCCCCCGAATTCATGTTCAATTTGTCATGTTCATTAAAGGTCTTCATCATGATCCCTGTCCCTGTATTGTTTTGGGTGCTTCTTCAGTGGTGGCAGAAAACAGTGATCATGGCTCCAGTTTTACAACAGAATTTGCAACTCTGCTTCATGTTTTATATTCAGTGAAATGTATACATGGAAACGTGAACATAGACCCAAATAAGTGTGGAGTAATAAATTTGTTAATTTAAAATTATTTTTTTTATAATTTAGTGTTTAAATTTAGTGTTTGTATTGCATGTTTTGATGGGACTGCATTTATTTACATTTCTCTTGGTCACGTACGTGGTATCCATTAGCATGTTAGATTTTAACTACATTATGTCTTGCATCGCATAACTGGCCCATTTAACTCAGTCGGGAGCGCGTCCGTCTTACCTGCAGGTATAATTTTTGGGCTTGGAGTTAATGATCCACGAAGTGGTACTTGATTTTTTTTGTACCGCATTTAAATTCTGTCAAAATATCTTGTTTCTTTTTAATAAATATTCAATAATGGTAGTTGTGTAATGCTTTTCAACGTAATTATTTTGTATTTTATAAGCTAAAAGTGATGGCTAATGCAAATTTAAGAAGCAGTTCTGAATTATTGACCACAATTGAGAACAAATTCTTATTGTTTAACTCTTTAGGTTGTCAGATCAAATTTATTTCATATTCTACATTCTGGCCTATCTATTGCTTTTTCTATTGTCTCAATCTTTTTCAGCCTCTAGACGAGGAGGGCATGGTATCTCTCTTTGTTTCTATCAATTTCATATGCTAAATAATTCAAATTATGCTGCACATGCTCAAAGCTTTTAACTTCTCACTACAGTAGTCGCAATGTGTCTTTTTCTTTATTTCTGGTTATTTATTTTACATTTGTGACCTATCCTGACAATGAAATGGGACATACTTACCTGTTGGGTATGTACATGTTGGGCATGTAGCAAATTAATAATGGCCAGCTGGTGAAAGTCATGAGCTAAATGACCTAGTTTGTATTAACATAGCTATAACATTTTAAAAGTGTATTATAAGTCCCTTAGATTCAAATGTTGAAATCTTTCAAAATACATTTTTTTTACATGTTCATTTAATAGAGTGCAAAGATTTTCAAGATCTTGCTATTTATAACTTAAGTTTCGGTTACACAGTTTAAAGGTTTAGATCTTTTACACACATCACAGTTTCCGACAGTATCAATGTTCCTTGTCCAGACTGTAGGTCCCTTTTTTGCGTGTTGGGTCACATTTATAAACCAGAGTTTTATATGTATAGAGCCACAAGTCTTTTTTATGCGCCCAAAGGGCGGCAAAATTCAGGTCTGTGGCTCCAATGTCAAGGTCACACTTAGAGGTAAAAAGTAAATAAGAAGTCTGTTCGTCCGTACCATCTTGTCCGGTCAATAGCTCTGACATTCATGGACAGATTTTCAAATAACTTGGCACAAGTGCTCACCACAAGACGATGTGTCGCGCACACAATCCAGGTCCCTCGAAGGTCAAGGTCATATTTAGAGGTCAAAGGTCACTTTGGGGGCATTTGTCATTTACAGTGACATTTCTTGTTTCTAGCTAAAATATTGAAGAAAATGAATGATCTCACCTATCGTTCATTATAACTTTAGTTTGTTTCTCTTTTTTTCTCACCCAGATATAGAACATGTAGCAAAATTGTTTAATGCCTTTTAGAAATGAAAGATAATTTCTGCAATTTTTCTATTACATGATTGTATATAATTTTCGTCAAACCGAGATTACTGATGTTAATAAACATGACTGACCTTTAAGTCAAAAAGTTCTATTAATTACTTGAAAAATATTACACAAAATATGTTCATTGGATTAATTTTTACTATTATGCTTCAATGATCAGACCAACGAAATGATCTCAAATGATGGCATTCAAATAGTCATGTTTAATTTCAGGACTCTTTGTTTAATGAAATTTTAAAACTTTTCTTTTGATAACTTTACAACTTGTGCAATCTATAGATTCTAATATAGATTCTGTCATATTTATATATTTAATAAGTAGAACTAAACTTAATTACCAACTCTTAATAATTGATAAATTTTAAAGTTTGTGCATTTGTAAAAGTTGAATTGAATGTTGTTGAATTTTTTTTTTTTATTGTATTTTATGAGACGAGGTAATAGTATTATACTGAGATTGCCTGTTTTATAGATAGTATCAACAGTCTAATGGCAAATATTACAATTGAAAAAAAAATTGATAATAATTATAATATTGTGTAATTCATTGTTGCATTATAACACATATAGAAAGATTTTTTTTTTGATTAACATCTTTACCGAGATTAATTAAATAGGATCGCTTTTTGTTAATTGTTCTGCCTTTTTATCCGTTGTAAAATTCTGTTGTATTAGGTACACAATCTACACATGTAAAGAATAATTAATGTTAATTTCACATTGCTAAAAGCAGGTACGCGTACATGTATAGAATTTTCATTTTAATTTCACATTGTTAAAAGTAGTTACGCGTAGTACTACATGTATAGAATATTTCATTTTAATTTCACATTGTTAAAAGTAGTTACTCGTACATGTATAGAATATTTCATCTTAATTTCACATTGTTAAAAAGTAATGATGAGAGTACTTTTTTGCTTTTAGATGATAATCAAATGTTTGCAAATATGTTTAATAAAAGTAAATTTGATAACTTTTAAATTCAATTTGAAAAATTTGATTGGACAATTTTAAAAAATATTTTATCATGTTTATTGAGAGGATTTTTTTTTTAACTTTTGTGTTTACTTTTGAAAATTGCTATTTGATTGGTTTTATATTGGTTAAACTTGAAGTCATGTATTTATACCAGTGTTTGTACTTTCATTGCTTACTATTCGTACAGAGTGAGGCCGACAAACAGAGAATGATTTCCAACCGAGAGGCACGGGCAGCTAAACGTGCTGCAGCTGCGGACAAGCGCCGTCTGGATGTGGAGAGGAAGCGGAAGGAGCGCGAGGAACTGTTAAAGAAAGAGAAAGAAGAACATGAGCGGCAAGATAAACTTAAACTTGAGTTAGAGGAACAAAGGAAAAGAAAGGAAGAAGAGCGAAGGTGGGTTCTTTGGTTACTAATTTGGTTTTAAAAAACGTGGTTTTAAAGGGACACACGGCAATCTTGATTTTTTAAAAACTCACGGCGTCCCGTTAGTTTTCCTCTTAACTTGCATTTGTTCAATCATTAATATTAATTATTAGAATAGTTCAAAGCAAATTATTTTTGCATATTACAAACTTTTTATAATATTGCACCAGTAATATGTTTAAAAATTTGGTAAAATAGTGAAGAAAGTTGAAAATCTCAATTTTTTATTTAATTATATGCAAGCAGTTTTAAAGTCAAAATGACGCAGGATAACTAAACCGAGGAGCAAATTTTAATGTTTGAATAAAACTCAAGATTGCCATGTGTCCCTTTAAAGGATTTACACTTTAACAAAATGCTATTATTAAAGATTGGATAGAATAAGTCAATTAAAAGTTATAGTTTATGTTTATTTTGAAAATTAAATGTATAAGTTTAATTCATTGCTGCAGAATTAACCGAATCCATTTCTAATATGGAGTCTATTTCAGTCTTTGAATTCAAATGTTTGTGTCACTTATAGCCCGAATTCTTCTATATTCAATGAAACCTGTACATTTTCTTTAGCCCAACTACATAAATTTAAAAAAAAATTCTATGTCGAATGACAGTTTACTAGCCCTGGGCTTCGGCCAAGTGGGTTAATTCAAAGACTGCCATTTTATCAAATCTTTTGGTTATTGTCTGTGTATTTTAATTATTTTTTTTATCTTTTTGTATTTCTTTTTAAATAATATATTTATATATTTACCGTCTCCTCTTAGTTTTAGCTATTTTCTAATGACTTTTATTTAATTTATTTGTATTGTTTATCGTTTTATAAATTGATGAATAGAATGGACAGGTAATATTTGTGTTACGTGACCTGAATGAATAGATAGCACTTAATTTTATGTTGAATGGGCCACTTTTATCTATTGTTACACTTATATAATACCCCTCTGTGCAAAACTGCATGAACATAAAACAAGTAATTTGGTTGTAAATGATATAATAAAGGCATGGCTCATGACCATATTAGTAATGCATATTTACTAGCACTTCCTGTTATGATGCTCAATACATGATTAAAGCATGTTTATAACAGTGGTCTCCCTTTGATGGTAGATCAAATGTGCATGTGCATGGAACTAAATGTTAAAGTTTAAAGTTTTTGCTACGATTTCTTCATGAATCCCATTATGCATTTGGAAAATTTAAAACGATCAGTCAATCTTTGTGCTTCAAAATCATGCAAAAATGTTGATTTATGTTCATTTGGCATTCATGGAAGAATGTCGTGTAACAAACAGTTTGGCAACTCTGGGGTTGACATTTTGTTTATTTACCGAGTTGGTTGAATCAGAATATTTATATTTTGTTATGTTACAGTTACTGTAGAGCCTATTCAGCATTTATTTAAGCAGTATGAATTGAAACCATATGACTCCTCTGTTATTTATAAGCCCCTGGAAAAACCCACAACTGTCATTTCAAAGGGACACAGACTAAATTAATGTGTGATGGGCTTTATTATGTTTGAAACCAATGTAATCCGTAAACATAAAGTTGGGTGAGATGGAACTAATAAAGTATGTTATATAATTTCTTTCTTGAAATTAATAATTTCTTTTAATTCTTTCAATGTTTATTTTTCTTAAATGGCTCTTAAGTTTGAAACACTCTCTATTAACCAAAACCATAATTATATGGCTGAGCATATAGTTTCCGTTGTTATACTCTTCCACAATAAGACATTATAAAAAAATCTTTATTATGTACATAAAGGATCTTATATGAGTTCTCATTCATTGTTGAATTTATTAAGCAAATTTGGCAAAATGATATAATGCGAGGCTCTTGCCGAGCATTAGATCATTTTTGCTAACGAGTTTAATAAATTCAATAATGAATGAGAATGAATGTTAGATTCTATTTATCACATAATGACTTTTATTGCATTTTGCCTGTCGCTTTAACATGCGAAACTGACATAAACCGTGGGAATTGGATCATAGTCATTACCGATTTTTTTTGACAGCACATACTAAGCTTATTTGCATATTTATATAACTAGTGGTATATCGAAAATATAGAATGGTGTTATTCCACTCCCACACCGTAAGTTATGTGATAAATAATTATATGCTGGGTAATTGCCAAGAATAATATTTGTATGCATCAATTTGTATGGTATTAGAGTTGTACACTATCTGACACAAAGGTAATACCAGTTGACAATGTTGACAACGACCAAGCTGGTAATGACTAAAGTTAACCAGTTGGCAATGCTGACAGCGACCAAGCTGTAATGACTAAAGTTTACCAGTTGGCAATGTTGACAACGACCAAGTTACCAGTTGGCAATGTTGACAACGACCAAGTTACCAGTTGGCAATGTTGACAACGACCAAGCTGGTAATGACTAAAGTTTACCAGTTGGCAATGTTGACAAACGACCAAGCTCGTAATGACTAAAGTTTATCACAGATGGTTATCTCCCTTTGTGACTTATGAAGTTGGTAACTATGGGAGGTGGGGGGTCGATGCATGCCACCGGACCTCCAGTTAAGGAGATTTGCCTCCGTTAAATTTCAGGGCTGGCTACTGGCCAGTGAAGAGAAATAAATCTCCATAAATGTTAATTGGTATTACCTTCGCGTCATTATGATTTCAGTTATATTCTTTTTTTATTTTATTTTATTTAAATCACATAGAAAAGAGCTTTTAGAATCACTAAGTGATGACATTCGCAATAAGGTTATGACACAACCTTGCGAAGAATCCATGACGAGTTACATAGACCTGTAAGTTAAGAGTGCGTGATGGACTTGCGGAATTCTTTTAGGGAAATCACAGTGATCTTTTTCTGTAAGCCAAGAGCTGCTATTTATTTCATTGACTTAAACAAAACACTCGTTACAACTTTGATATTCAATACTGCATTCCTTTGTCTACAACAAAATGCTGTGAAGAATGATGTATTGGGTAAAAGTTGGTATCTTAATGTTTTCCTTTTAATATTTTTTATTGAAAGCTTAAATGGGAGGCACAGCAATCTTGAAACATCTACTGTACCTTGTTTTATTTATTCAATGCCTTGTTTACTTTAAGTTACAAGTTAATAGTATGCAACTATAATCTACTTCTGTTGAGGTCCATGGTTAAAACTATTCATCCAAGGGAGTGACAGTTGACCCGAAGCAGTAAACTATTGACCGTGATGTAGTCGAGGTCAATAGTTTACTGCTGCGGCTCAATAGTCATTCCCGAGGATGAATAGTTTTTTTTACTATTTACTGAAACAGAAGTAGATATTGTTTTATTATATTGATTCGTATAAACTCCATTAGTTTGCTTACCTTTTGCTTACTTGTTACATGCATGACATCACGTCATGGGAAAGCGTAATGTCATTCTCAGACTATTGACCTACTGAGTGCAAAACTAGATTGAACCAGATAGGAAACTGGGGTTAGTTGTGCATGCATAACTAACCCAGGAGAGTTCAGCATATACAATATATAAAACATATCATACATCAGAAAACAACACCTTTGTAATATTTATTATTTCTTTTTTATTACCCTAGATTAAATGATAAATTCTAGGTTCACATAAAACCCTGTTCATGTATAAAATGGTATTTTTTTTTTTTTAATTATTATTGTTTATACTTAAAGGGACACTGTCCGTAACTTTTAGCTTATAAAACACACAATAATTATGTTCGCAAACACTACACACTAAACATTATTGAATATTTACTAATTAAAAGCAAGATTGTTTAACGGAATTCAATCGCGGTACAAAAAAAAGTTAATCCGCTTTGTGCGTTTGAACTCGCAGCCCAAACTAAAATTACACTCGCCGTAATAATAGTGTGCGTGAGCGTAAAGTGGTCGACTACGCTCCCGTCTGAGCTATGCGGGCTATACATATTTCGCAATACATACTGTGCTGAAAACCTAATGCGCTAATGGAAGTCACGTTATCGCAGAAAAGGTAAATATTGTGGGTCCCACTTTATTTACATATAATAATTAAAACTTTTTTTTTTTCAAACTCACGAATGTATTCCTACATACTTCTTAGGGTCTATCCTCATGTTTTCATGTATACATTTCACTGAATAAAAGTCAGCCAGTTATTTGGTTATGCTCAATATCTGCTTACTTACGGACAGTGTCCCTTTAACAATATGTTGTTAAACTAATGATTCATTATACTTAAAATTTAGTAATATATTTTTAGAATTTGTTCAATATGATTTGCAAACATTCAAACTGTAGAAAAATACTAGCTTGTTGGTGCCACAGGATTTTTAATTTATCAAGATTACTGTGTCTCTTTGACAAGACGTAAAGAAAATGGATGGCAGCTCTCGGTCTTTCTGTAAAGGGTTGGTCAGTTCTTCTTATGGTTGTTTGATTTAGACAAACAGTTAGATGCATTTTAGTTTCTTTATCTAGATTAAGTTTGTTTCATGAGCTTACCTGTGTTAACATAAAACAAATAATTCCAAATGTTTTGAAATGTATGTGACCTTTTTATGTTATTTCTTCATAAAGCCCAGTATAATTGGCCTCAAGACTAATAGGAAATATACTACTCAAAATTTGCTAAGGATCACTTTTTTGCTGTCTAAATTTCTTACTGAAATAAATAGCATTATTTATATTTTACATGAAATTATTTAGGGCAGTGTATGGTCATGTGATCTCATGACTTGATACAAATTGTGGAATTGTTGAAGCATCAATGAAATTAATGTCGTTATTGTGAATTAATTTCTAATACAATTATATGGAAGAATTAAATTGATCCTTAGCAAATTTTGAGTAGTATATATTGAAGTATTAAAACATAAAATGATTTTTAGACTTAGACTTCTAAAATTCTTCAGAATTTCTATAGTTTTCTGTTTGACACGTTTGACCTACATGGCTTCTTTGGTTTGGTACCAATAGTTCTATAGATTTGTGAATCTTTAAGGTTTGTTGTTTGGTTTTGTATTAGACACAGATTGTTTGGAACACTTCTTTTTTTGTTGTTTTTGAAAGTGAATGTGATGTGTTGATGCCTTCTCTGCAGGACCTGTTTTCATTCAAGTTTTGAGCATATAAAGCTAAAATATACCCAGTTTTGAATTACAGCTGTAGGAAAAATTTAATGAAGTCAACAATTCAATTGCAAGCCTTTAAATTTGGCATTTTCTTTAGTGGTGATTTCTAATTTTAAAATTTAACTTTTATACATTTCTGCTCAAACTCTCTGAGAATGCTGTTATAGAAGACTTGAGCAAGTCGAGTATTCGTGCAAGTTCTATCATGTTGTTAAACTCAATAGCAGATTGCATTGAGTCCTCTTCACCTTTTTTGTTATGAACATCAACAATTAAGACTGCAATGTAGGATCATTATATTACATGGTATCTTTTTAATTTATCTATTTCAGCTTTGTTTACAATTTATGCTAAGAAGTTTTTAAACTTGCATGATTCTGTATGTTTCCTATATTCTTTATACTTAGTAAAACTGAATTCATGAAAACATCTCTAAACAACTTTTTTTATTTAATTATATGTATTATTTGTCTTCAACTTTTGTTATTTGTCATTTGTCATCAATGTTGATGAACTATAAACAAATTAAATACATAACTGACACATTCAGCATATACAACATATAAAAGGTATCATCATGACAAACAGTCATCTTTTAAGGTAAAGGTATATATTCATGACAAACTACACACATATTCATGACACCACAGTCATATTCATCACACACCAGTCATATTCATGACACCACAGTCATATTCATCACACACCAGTCATATTCATCACACACCAGTCATATTCATCACACACCAGTCATATTCATGACACCACAGTCATATTCATCACACACCAGTCATATTCATCTCACACCAGTCATATTTATGACACCACAGTCATATTCATCACACACCAGTCATATTCATCACACACCAGTCATATTCATCACACACCAGTCATATTCATGACACCACAGTCATATTCATCACACACCAGTCATATTCATCACACACCAGTCATATTCATGACACCACAGTCATATTCATCACACACCAGTCATATTCATCTCACACTAGTCATATTTATGACACCATAGTCATATTCATCACACACCAGTCATATTCATCACACACCAGTCATATTCATGACACCACAGTCATATTCATCACACACCAGTCATATTCATCTCAAACCAGTCATATTAAACCACCACAGTCTTATTCAAGACACCAAAGTCATATTCATGGCACCACAGTCATATTCAGGACACTACACACATATTCATGACCCACTACACACTTATTCATGACACACCAGTCACTTTCATTAACACACTACACATATATTCATGATATACTACACACATATTCATGACACCCTACACACATATTCATGATACACCAGTCATATTCATGACACATTAAACACATATTCATGATATACCAGTCATATTCATGACACCTTACACACTTATTCATGACACACCAGTCATATTCATGACACATTACACTTATTCATGCTACACCAGTCATATTCATGACACATTACACACATATTCATGACACACTACACACTTATTCATAATACACCAGTCACTTTCATGACACACTATAGTCATATGCGTGACACACTACACACATATTCATGACACACCAGTCATAGTCATGACACATTACACACATTCAGGACACACTACACGCTTATTCATGACACACCAGTCACTTTCATGACACACTACACACATTCATGACACACTTCACACATATTCATGACACACTACACACTTATTCATGATACACTACACACATATTCATGACACACTACACACTTATTCATGATACACCAGTCATATTCATGACACATTACACATATATTCATGATACACTACACATATATTCATGACACACCAGTCACTTTCATGACACACTACACACATTCATGACACACTTCACACATATTCATGACACACTACACACTTATTCATGATACACTACACACATATTCATGACACACTACACACTTATTCATGATACACCAGTCATATTCATGACACATTACACGCATATTCATGACACACCAGTCAAAGTCGTGACATACTACACACATATTTAAGACACACTACACACATATTCATGACACACCAGCATATTCATTACACACCTGTCATATTCATTGCACACTACACACATATTCATGACACATTACACACTTATTCATGATACACCAGTCATCTTCATGACACATTACACACATATTCATGACACACTATACACATATTCCTGACACACTACACACTTATTCATGATACACCAGTCATATTCATGACACATTACACACATATTCATGACACACTACACACATATTCATGACACACCAGTCATAGTCATGACACGCTACACACATATTCGTGACACACCAGTCATATTCATGACACACCACAGCCATATTCATGACACACCAGTCATATTCATGACACAACATAGTCATATTCATGACACACCACAGTCATATTCATGACACAACACAACATAGTCATATTCATGACACAACATAGTCATATTCATGACACACCACAGTCATATTCACAACATAGTTATATTCATGACACACCACAGTCATATTCATGACACAACATAGTCATATTCATGACACAACACAGTCATATTCATGACACACCACAGTCATATTCACAACATAGTCATATTCATGACACACCAGTCATATTCATGACACAATATAGTCATATTCATGACACACCAGTCATATTCACAACATAGTCATATTCATGACACACCACAGTCATATTCATGACACAACATAGTCATATTCATGACACAATATAGTCATATTCATGACACACCACAGTCATATTCACAATATAGTCATATTCATGACACACCACAGTCATATTCATGACCCACCACAGTCATATTCACAACATAGTCATATTCATGACACACCAGTCATATTCATGACACAATATAGTCATATTCATGACACAACACAGTCATATTCATGACCCACCACAGTCATATTCACAACATAGTCATATTCATGACACACCAGTCATATTCATGACACAATATAGTCGTATTCATGACCCACCAGTCATATTCACAACATAGTCATATTCATGACACAACATAGTCATATTCATGACACAATATAGTCATATTCATGACACACCACAGTCATATTCACAATATAGTCATATTCATGACACAACATAGTCATATTCATGACACAATATAGTCATATTCATGACACAACACAGTCATATTCATGACCCACCACAGTCATATTCACAACATAGTCATATTCATGACACACCAGTCATATTCATGACACAATATAGTCATATTCATGACACACCAGTCATATTCATGACACAACACAGTCATATTCATGACCCACCACAGTCATATTCACAACATAGTCATATTCATGACACACCAGTCATATTCATGACACAATATAGTCATATTCATGACACACCAGTCATATTCATGACACAATATAGTCATATTCATGACACAACACAGTCATATTCATGACCCACCACAGTCATATTCACAACATAGTCATATTCATGACACACCAGTCATATTCATGACACAATATAGTCATATTCATGACACAATATAGCCATATTCATGACACACCACAGTCATATTCATGACCCACCACAGTCATATTCACAACATAGTCATATTCATGACCCACCAGTCATATTCATGACACAATATAGTCATATTCATGACACAACATAGTCATATTCATGACACAACACAGTCAAATTCATGACCCACCACAGTCATATTCACAACATAGTCATATTCATGACACACCAGTCATATTCATGACACAATATAGTCATATTCATGACACACCAGTCATATTCATGACACAACACAGTCATATTCATGACCCACCACAGTCATATTCACAACATAGTCATATTCATGACACACCAGTCATATTCATGACACAACATAGTCATATTAATGACACACCAGTCATATTCATGACACAATATAGTCATATTCATGACACACCAGTCATATTCATGACCCAACATATAGTCATATTCATGACACAACACAGTCATATTCATGACCCACCACAGTCATATTCACAACATAGTCATATTCATGACACACCAGTCATATTCATGACACAATATAGTCATATTCATGACACAATATAGCCATATTCATGACACACCACAGTCATATTCATGACCCACCACAGTCATATTCACAACATAGTCATATTCATGACCCACCAGTCATATTCATGACACAATATAGTCATATTCATGACACAACACAGTCATATTCATGACCCACCACAGTCATATTCACAACATAGTCATATTCATGACACACCAGTCATATTCATGACACAATATAGTCATATTCATGACACAATATAGTCATATTCATGACACACCACAGTCATATTCTTGACACACCACAGTCATATTCACAATATAGTCATATTCATGACACAACATAGTCATATTCATGACACAATATAGTCATATTCATGACACAATATAGCCATATTCATGACACACCAGTCATATTCATGACACAACATAGTCATATTCATGACACACCACAGTCATATTCACAATATAGTCATATTCATGACACACCACAGTCATATTCACAATATAGTCATATTCGTGACACAACATAGTCATATTCATGACACAACATAGTCATATTCATGACACAACACAGTCATATTCATGACCCACCACAGTCATATTCACAATATAGTCATATTCATGACACAACATAGTCATATTCATGACACAATATAGTCATATTCATGACACAACATAGTCATATTCATGACACACCACAGTCATATTCACAATATGGTCATATTCATGACACAACATAGTCATATTCATGACACAATATAGTCATATTCATGACACAATATAGTCATATTCATGACACACCACAGTCATATTCACAATATAGTCATATTCATGACACAACACAGTCATATTCATGACACAATATAGTCATATTCATGACACAATATAGTCATATTCATGACACACCACAGTCATATTCACAATATAGTCATATTCATGACACAACATAGTCATATTCATGACACAACACAGTCATATTCATGACACAACACAGTCATATTCATGACCCACCACAGTCATATTCACAATATAGTCATATTCATGACACAACATAGTCATATTCATGACACAATATAGTCATATTCATGACACAACATAGTCATATTCATGGCACACCACAGTCATATTCACAATATAGTCATATTCATGACACAACATAGTCATATTCATGACACAATATAGTCATATTCATGACACAACATAGTCATATTCATGACACAACACAGTCATATTCATGACTCACCACAGTCATATTCACAATATAGTCATATTCATGACACAACATAGTCATATTCATGACACAATATAGTCATATTCATGACACAACATAGTCATATTCATGACACACCACAGTCATATTCACAACATAGTCATATTCATGACACAACATAGTCATATTCATGACACAATATAGTCATATTCATGACACAACATAGTCATATTCATGACACACCAGTCATATTCACAATATAGTCATATTCATGACACAACATAGTCATTTTCATGACACAATATAGTCATATTCATGACACACCACAGTCATATTCACAATATAGTCATATTCATGACACAACATAGTCATATTCATGACACAATATAGTCATATTCATGACACAACATAGTCATATTCATGACACAACACAGTCATATTCATGACCCACCACAGTCATATTCACAACATAGTCATATTCATGACACAACATAGTCATATTCATGACACAACATAGTCATATTCATGACACACCACAGTCATATTCACAACATAGTCATATTCATGACACACCAGTCATATTCATGACACAACATAGTCATATTCATGACACAACACAGTCATATTCATGACCCACCATAGTCATATTCATAAATAGTCATATTCATGATGCACCACAGTTATACACCACAGTCTCACCTGACTTATCACTGTAACTACAGTCATATTCATGACACACCAGTCATATTCATGACACACCACAGTCATACACCAGTCATATTCATAACTGTAACCACAGTCATATTCACGACACACCACAGTCATACACCAGTCATATTCATCACTGTAACCACAGTCGTATTCATGACACACCTCAGTCATTATCATCAGA
The DNA here is from genome assembly GCA_037043455.1 of Cyrtodaria siliqua. Classification (NCBI taxonomy): domain Eukaryota; kingdom Metazoa; phylum Mollusca; class Bivalvia; order Adapedonta; family Hiatellidae; genus Cyrtodaria; species Cyrtodaria siliqua. The sequence continues at coordinate 27,430 of JAWPHD010014810.1, read as the reverse complement.
TACCACACATATTCCATCATAGGGTGAACAAAATCTTAGTAGATTCAGATATAACATATTACAGTATTGTATTAATGGATTCTTTAACTTTTTAGCCAAGAGACAGAGTAAGTTTGTACAGTGTATTGTATGCCAAATTGTGATGTGTTTCACCGTGGAAGGGGTATCAGATATGATCCTATCAACATATATCAGCATGTTAGATATGAGAGGTGTGATGGTGTCCCACAAAACAAGTGCAGTGTTCCTTTACCCGATCTGTTGTAGGCCCCACACCATTTGCATATGAGCCGAAACACGCGAAAACGACCCTTCAGACAAAATTTTGACATTTTATATTTTTTGATGTTTATGAAACACGTTGATTTTCTCTTTAAACATCTGTTTATTTTATGTTGATATCTTAATTAAAAATGATTTTATCTCAATTTGCAAATTAAAGATTGTATTAGCCATTAATTTCGACGTTGACATCGGCGTCTTGGACGACGTCGTTGATTACATAACAACAAAAAACATTAGCAATTACCATTTTCTATAGCATCAACTATTTATATTAAGAAAACATATTCCCTATGATATAATAATTAGGTAAAACACGGAAGTGACGAGAAATGATTAGTAATAAATTGATTACCGGCCGACGTCATCAATTGTTACTTTATGACATTGACTTTTAAACGTCCCTTCGGACGTTTTCGTGTGTTGCGTCTCATATATATGTGATCATTTAGTAAGCACATAAAGCATGATATTTTACGCATGCAAAAACAATCACAGATGTTTTGAACAAACAAAGAGGTATATATTTATACATTTTATCAATTTATGCCATAGTATTCATTTACACATATATTATCTGTTTGACTTTTGTATGGATTGTGTTGAATAAACAATTTCACACTTTTCCAGTAGATATTGGCTATAAAATCCTGTACTTCTCAAACCATTCAATGTTATATGACAATGTCCCCACTTCACTCTGGGCATGGCCTCACTCCCTCTATATCACCCCCACCCCCCAACCCCCGCCCCCAGTATATAGCATATATGTTACCCTTGTCCATTTATACATTCATCCAACATAACTTGGTTAAAAGTGATGGATAGCCCTAGTCTTGCAAACTTTATACACAATTTTATACTGTAAAGCACTATATATATATTCATGTCCCCATGATCCATCCTGACTTTCATTTTTTTTACTTTTTTCTTTGTTTTGTTTGTGTTAGAGGAGAAGGCAGGTTCTTGTTATTATATAAATGTTTGGTATTGATTTTTAATACAGATTACTGTCAAGCAAATGCCATTCCCTAAATGCACACACCCTCCCTAAAAGGCTGTCAGTTGCATGTTTACCTATGTTAACACCTGTACAATCATCCACACATTATTCATCGTAAAAATGGTCTACACTGATACTTCCATACCACAGTCGACCCTGCTTTATTATTGTGAAGTGGGGGCTATTTAGGAATCATGTCCATAACGTCCCGTCCCGTCGCATCCTGTCGCTTCAAGTCCCATCGCGCAACACATTTGTATTACTTATAATTTCTCAAATGGTTTTGAATGGGTTGTTCCCAAACTTCATATAATCATAACAACTGGTGACATTATGTCACTCTACATCACAGATATGTTCTTGTATATATTTACTTCTTTATATACCCGTTTTCGGGCATTTGAAGATTTACATATATAGTTTATATTACCACCATATCATCCCTTAATTGTAAATAGTTTTATCTTTATATATTTACATTAATTTTTTTATAATTAATCCTTCATTTCTTCATCTTTCGTCTGTTTTTGCGCACAATATGACCTATTTATGTGTCGACGTGCCATAAAACACCATTCATTCATTCATTCATTACATCACAGATTGTTAATTGCCTAAATCGTTAAACAATTTTGGCCCTTTGACTTAAAATCTTCCATTCTAATATTGTATAACATTTTTTCTCGGACATTTTCGGATTGATTGTTCCCTAACTTCATGTACACGTAACAACTGATGACCGTATATCCCTCTTCACCATACATTGTTGATGGCTAATTTATTACAGTATTATGGCCCTTTGTTTCCACTCTATAATGAACTTATGTGGCTTTCACATGGATTGTTATTATACTTGACATACAGATCACGCATGATGGTTTTCGATAGTATTTTTTTTACAGAATAATGGACCTATGTTTTACTTAGAATGTTTTTCACATTAACAAATGAACAAATACTTTAGACATTTCTTTTTATTAATTTTGCCTATTCTCATCGGATATATAAAAAAAAATGGGGGTTACTTGTCACCTTCATTTAACGTCCGAGTTTTGTGTGATATGTTGTATTTTACACAATCGTATTATATATATTTTTCATCTGATTTTAATGGGTGATGGCATATATTATTATGGTCATCTTCAGAAGACTGAGTATATGAAATTAACTGATAAAATTACATGTTAATGTTTGTATTATGACAAATGAATAACAATTGCAAGCAGTGAAACAAATTTATATTTTTACATGTATATATTTATTATAATTTTTTGGAGTTGGATTCAACATGTTACATGGAATACACCGTCAAAATGGAAGTACATGTATACAGCAAGGGTTGGATACAGAATTTGAGATAAGGGGGGGCGCCCCCGCCTAAAGCTGCCCTTGCTAATGAAATTACATGTAACATATTATAGGCTACTATCTGACCAATGAAATTACACGTTACATGCTAATTATAACATTCATGGAATGTGACCAATGAAAATAAGAGTAACATGTGTAATAAGGGCAACAGACCAATTAAATGTCATGTTACATAATATCACAGGTTGAAAAAGCAGAAAGAGGATGAGGAGAATGATGAAGCGATGAGGGAGGAGGTAGAGAGACAGAGGAGAGAGAAGGCGGATGTAGAGAAGGAAAAAAGGAGAAAGGAAGAGTATGCCAAAAAGCTTGAGGAGATGAAGAGACGGCAACAGGAGGATGAGAAGAGAAGGGCAGGTAAGTGGGATGGATTGCATGTAGTTGTTGGCTGAACATAAAATGTTTTAAAGTTATCTCAGGCCTTTTTGAAACTTTAAGTGGGGGCAGGGTTTGCGAAAATAATTTGCAAAACATAATTTATAAAGATTGCTAATGAGAATAAATCTGTGAATTATTATATGTATTTGTTTCTGATTAAGTTAGAGCTGAGGCTTAACAATGTAGGTATAATAGGCAGGAGAGACAATATGAGGAGGTGGTGCTCATGACATTGAGGTGGAATTATAATTGTTTCTATCACGTGTGTTACAAAGCAGGGTGAGCAATGACAGCTGAATGAGTAGAGACAAAGAAAGGAGGAGTTTATGACACATATTTAATGGATTTTCATTTGTTATTTTACAGAGGAGGCTGAACTGCGTAGGCTGGAAGAGGAGGAGAGGAGAAAGGAGGAGGAGGAGCTTATGGCCAAGATGGCTGAGGAAGAGCGGGCTGAGTACGAGAGGAAGAAGAGAGAAGAGGAGGAGGAGAGAATACGAAAGGCAGAGGAAGACAAGTAAGTTTATTTTATAAATCTGCAAATTGATGTTCAGTGTGATTTGAAAAAATATGAATATCACGAGTATGGGGCACTATTTTGCTTCTTAAAGCTGTACAGTCCCTATTTTAACTGGTAATAACTCATGAATATGAATGAGTCACGTGTGAAGTAGTTTCAAATCGACGAACACCCCAAAAGTCGGTATATAAGGAGAAATCGATACGTAAAATTTCACATTTTTATTTAGCCTCCGTACAGGTAACATCGATAAATATACGGCTCCAGAATATATGTGATAAAAAAATAGTTGCCCGGAACGGGATTTGAACCACAGCCTTGCACTTGTAAGATTTGAAAGATGTACGCTGAACCTCTAGACCACTGCTACTTATTGGTATTTTGTAGTATTTTTAACACTAAATAGGCATTACGTAATAACAAGAGCGTGCACACAAACCCATCAAGCGCTAAATAACAAGTCGATATATGGTTGATTTGAGACGAAGTATTAGTTTCATATTGATAAGATACAGTATTACACCAGGCAATGTTAATTTACACGTGCGACAATATGGACTGCATATTTATTGATTCATCTTTAGTTGCGTTCAAATATGTTAAGTTATTTTACCTCATGTTATATGGTAGTCAGTATACTATTTCTCAAGTAGCGTTGTAGTTCAGTGGATAGAGCACAGGACTTGAAATCAGAAGGTTGTGTGTTCGTGTGAAAGAAACAAACTTTTTTTTTCTGTAAAAATTACTGTTACCTGTGTATAGGTACGATGTGCACTGTCGATGTATATACAGTAAATGATTTCATGCGCTATATTTGCTCGCTTAAATACCGGATTTGACATGAGCTGGTGAACATGAAATTACAAATAAAGACACGCCTACAAAGAAGAAATCGATTGATATAGGGCATCTGTAGCTTTAATCCAAGTTTGTGATATCAACTTTTCAAATGATGATACCATGTGTTCAAACATGTGATATAACTGACTGATTTTGAGTGGGTGATATTATTCATTGGAATATGTGCAGATTTAACTGATTTTAAATGAATTGGTGATATGACTTACACAAACGACTGACATGTCATGATATCACTGCATGCTTCAAACCGGTGCTATTCACTGATTAGATATTAGATTTGAATAAGTGATGTGCCCTATTCAAATCAATGATATTACATACTTGAATGGGTGATATCACTAATTCAAATAGGTGATAGCACTCATTTTAATCCTCTAAATCCTGATCAACCCTGAGTTACTCGCAGGCTGATCTGGGTTTACAATGGACGCAAGGCTATTATAGTCATGCTTAGTGGGTTAAGGGTTAAGCCTGTTCATGAGAGGTAATATAAAATCAAACACACCGCTTACAGACCCTAGAACCGGCTTAAGTGGTAAACACCAACATCATGAAACAAGTGGTGGCTAATAAAAGTTATGCATCTACAAAATATAGTAAATATATACAAAATAAACAATGTCAAAAGAGTTAAAATAACAGGCTGATAAACTAAAAAGGAGTTAATTTAAAGGTTATTTGTATAACCTGCAGTTGCCTATACCAGTAAATAATTTTGAATATTATATAAAAAAACACATTATTGTATGGAATATAAAGTTAATCATATTTACAGTGGCACTGCAGGGTTCAAATTTCAACTGACATTTTTACTGCCCTCATAGTAACTTAATAATTATGTGCTTTGAATTTTGCAATCCTTCTCTCAATTTCCAGGAAACGTCGTGAAATGGAAGCCCAGCGAGCGTTGGAAGAGGCAAGACGACTCGCGGAGGAGATGGCACGTAAACAGGCAGAGCTGGAGGCACGGTTACGATTCAACAGGTCTCTACAGATGGAGTCCAACGGCCTGGAACACACACAGGATATTACAAAAGCATTTGTCTTCTCATACTTTGAACTGCTTCAGTGGTTGGGTCTGGACATTCCGGAATTTGAGTTGCTTAAATTGAATCAATATTAGATGAGCCTGAAACTGCAATACTAGTGTAGGAGCTAAAGACTGCCAATATGTAATGCATAGTGACATAGATAACCTGCTGTGTATGCGTAACTTCGTAAATGTGAGCCACATAGTCTTGTAGCTGTCGTAGCAGATTCCAGTGAAAAAGTATGCTGAAACATTTCCACCCAACTGCATTGTAAGGCAGTCAGAGGCATGTTTTGAAATGTTTTTTCTTTGAAAGAAAAAAAGAAATGTGTAGACAGTGGCATGTCTCATTACACGTAGCCATGCCATTGATGTATGGTTGTTACGAATGTATACTTGGGAATCTGATCTACTCCAAAATAGCTAGCATATCTAAAACATGCAGCTACAGGGCTTGCCACTCTGTAATCATTGTGACCCAAATGTCTATTATTCCAAGTTGCTCAAGCTTGGCAAGAACACAGTTCTACATCTTCAATTTAACATTCCAGATAGTTTAGAAGAACAAGAAACAGATAAACATAAAACTAAAGTCTACGACTTCAACGTCTAGATATTAAGCATTTTCAGGTGAACAGAATATTGACTAGAAGATGTCACATTGCGCGAAGAAGAAAATACACAAATGAGGTACACTATACGGCTATATAAAGATCTTCACATTAATATATATTAGTGTCGTAAATGTAAGAAAGACTGCACTATTTGATGCAAATCTCCTAATTGCTGTAACAGAAATAAGGATCATTCAATTACTATAAACTTATTCTGATTGGTTGTTACACATTTTGTTCTTGTTTTTGTTTAATTTTTTATAAGGACTATTCCATTAAAACATACGTGGGATCCCAGGAAGGCACCTTTGTAGTTGAACACCCACCCATAGATGCAAAAGAGAGTGTAAAGACCCAAATTTCAGAAAATAGGGTTCATCCATAGATGTTTATTAGGTTGCCTTCCTGGGGTCCCAGGTATGGAATAGCCCTAATCTACAGTAATGCATATGTTTTCAGCAATTAAAAAAAATGGTCAAGAATATACTTACGGTTAGGTTCTATATTTTAATGTGTGTGATATGTGAGTTTGTGATATATGTATTTCCTTGCTCAAATGTTATACAGTTTAAGTATTATTGTGTAGCAGTATTTATTCCATATTGAGGTATAATGTTGGGTATTTGACAAAATATAAAATATGGTTGATTATAGTGTGTCATGAGTTTGATCATTTTTTTCTGACTTTACTACTAGAGTAGTGCAAGAGTTCGAGATTTTTTAAAATGGTTGAAAATTTGATTTGGGTTATTTAGAGGGAGGGGTGTTTGTGTGTGTGTTGCGGTTTGGCTGGGTAGGGAGTGACTGGACCTAGGAGTAAGAAATTAAGCACAAGACATTTAGGAGTGAGTAATCTGAATCTAGTTGTTGAAGATCAGCAGGTCTATTCCATTAAAATATAGCAGGGACCCCAGGAAGGCAAATTAATAATCATCTATTGGTGAACCCTATATTCCAAAATTTGGTTCTTTAAACTAATTGTGCCTCTATGGATGGGTGTTCAATTTCAAAAGTGTCTTCCTGGGGTCCCATATATGTTTTAATGGAATAGCCATTAGACAATAATTATTGTATAATCAATGATTAAGCCAATTGCCAAATACGTTTTGGTGCAAAGAAGTTGGAGGGGTTTTGTTGAAAATGCATTTATGCCAAATTTGTGTGGGTGGGTGGGTGTGTGCGTGTGTGGGGGTGGGGGTGGGGGTGGGGGTTTGAATGCTAAAATTATTTAAATAGGGTTTTATTTCTATGCCTATTTATGTATTATATTTCCTATTTCCTTCAGAAAAATAAAGTCATATCTTCTCCTAATATTATTCAACTGTTTTCTGCAATGTTTTTTTTTTATGTAGCTGAAGATTAAGTTAATTTTGCATTATACAAAACATTTCATCTTTTTGTGAAATGTTGTTACTTAGGTTAGGTACTAAGGGTTTTCAGTGTTTTTACATGCAAATGTTGACTTTACCATAAAGTGAAGGTATAGTTTGTTACCTGAATTTAATTTAGAACAAATAGAAATTACTAGCTGAACAGCTGTTAATAGAGCTTCCATGACCTACACTCTAGAAATATTTGTATGTGCTCGTATCATTGACAATTGACATATTGATCAATAGTATGTCATAGTTATAATGACCGATGATATAATACTATATAAATTTTGTTTAAATGTTGAAGAGGCACAAAGCAATCTGGCTTAAAGAGTTGCTGCATTTATGGTAGTTTCTCTGCACACTCGTTTCTCTGCACACTGTATTTGCAAGTATTTTTTTGGTAATATCTAAATTAGTTCAAAACAATACTTAATTCAAAAGTTTTGGTTTTACTTTTATATACACCTATCTCCACTAGTTGAAAACAGTTCTTACATTATCATACTGATTAATTGGCAATTAAAAAAGCATTCTAACATGCTTAGTCAGAATCAAGAAATCTGATTAATCGTCATTCAAAACCTTGCGACTGTTATATGGTGCTAACCCAGGGTTGTCATTAAGTTCAGAGACAAGGGATTCATTTTGAATTCCAAGCGAATTGACGAGGGGTCAAGGAAGTCACTGTCACATATTGAAAATACAAGTTAAGGCAAAACTAACCGATGAAAACACCATTTTAACCGATGATTTTGATCGGCCATGTACTACTAATGACAACCCTGATAACCTGTCGTAAGTCTGTATTTTTTGTTTTCCAACTGAAGTTGATAGTAAAATACAGATATCATGATTGCCTTGTCCACCTTTAAATGATTTGTATTTTATTGCTGCTTTTATATCAATATGATTACAATGTTTGTTACTCTATTTAGTAATTCATACGGCTTTGTTGAAAGCATTTACCTTTTATAGGCATTTTTTGTAAAGATAGTTTCATAAGCTGACAGGGTTTTTCTGTAAATTATTATGTTTTATTCCAGCTTTGCATTTATCAGTTTCCCCAATACTGTTTAAATATGAAATACTTAAATGTAAAAAATTAAATATTTAAACATTTAAAATTTAAATATTTAAACAAATTGACTTTTGACAGAATTACACATTTTATATTTTTATTGTGTACTAGAAAATGTGGTTTATGTTTATTTATACCTTGGACAAAATTTTGAACGAGGCCATATCTTATCTGTCAGTACCCCATATGTATGTCACAATATACATGCTGTATCCGTGTATCTATCATTTCTCCACTTTTTGCATTGAAACTTTGTATTGACCCTTGTTCTGTTATCACCCAATTAGTGTTACATTATCACCAATGCAGAGACCTGTGTTAAATTGACACAATTATCACCCAATGTGGAGTGTCTTTTCTGGACATAATTATCACCTAATTAAGCAGAGACATATGTGTTCTATGGACACATTTCTAGTAATCTTTCTAGTCTATATATAGATAAAAAAATGATGCTCGGCTTTTGTTGATTTTGTCAAGATTAATTGATGTACTGTCATTTTGTTTTCAAATTGTTTCTGGCCACATCTTGCACTTTCAGTTCTCATCATTGCGTGTACACTGATTTTGAAAATGGTGTTTCTACAACTTGCTATTGATTATTCAGTTTTTAAACAAATGCTTTCAAAAGAAGTACTATCTCTTAAGGATTTTGAGAATGCTAGACTCACAATGGGATTTTAATGAACTTAAATAGGCTCAGTGCCAGTCAGCATTACTTCTGTAACGCTAGTATGGAGTTTGGTAGGGAGTTTGTTGGGAATAATGTTAGGCATAGGGTCTGTTTTGGAAACATTTCTTGCATACCAGTAAATAGGTCAGTAATAATGGGTGGCAGCCCACTGACATAATACATATATTTGTATTTCCCAGCCTTCATGAGTCATCCATATACATGTATATCTTATCAAGCTTCAGATACACAAGATAATGTATAAACTGGCAGTGGCCTGCCATCCAATACTGGTTGTGAAATAGAGAATACCATATTCACAATAAACCCAAATCAAGGTTAATATTACGGTCAATAATAAGTGTTAAAATTGGCCAATAAATAAATATTAAAATTGGTCAAAAACTACAACATGTACAAGCTTGGTTGATTAATACATTTTAAAATTAGTCAGTTAATAAATGTTAGATTGGCCAATAAATAAATATATTTATTAAACTGTCAATTAGTTAACCTCAAGATTGGCCAATTAATACATTTTAAAATTAGCCAATAAATAAATGTGTTAGGCCAATAAATAACCAATTTATAAATGTTATAATTGGCCATTAAATTAATATTAATATTGGTTAATTAATAAACCTCAATTTTTTCAATTAATAAACGTTAAGGTTGTTCAATTAATAAATGTTATGATTGATTCATTAATAAACATGAAGATTGGACAGTTAATAAATATTCAGATTTGTAATAAACATCAAAAATGACCAGTTAACATCAGCCAAGACGGACCAATAAATTGAAATTATTGTTCTAGTAATGAATGTAAAATTGAAAACGTCCATATTGTTAAATCTGTGATATTTAATTGTTATACTATATACATGTTCTATTGTTTTTATTGTATTTTTATAAAATAAATGCATAATAATTAAATATTCGGTTTGTTTTAATGTTTCTCCTCTTTATAAAAAAGTATAAGCTTATTTTGTACAGGGTCCTTATTGAGATCTCCTATAAAAACTCTCATTCACTGGTAATGAAATTTATTGCTTATATTGTTAAAATGGGAATGTGGCTCCATCATAAATGGAGTGTCTGCTATAGAACTTGCAGCATCTCTGCAGCTTTCCAGGTAAGAAAGCCCATTCTCCATATTTTATCTCGGTGTAAATGGAGGGTGAGCCTGGCATAGTCATTCCGGTTTTGCACAATATAACCTTTCGTATGTTTGTGTGTCATAGACTCCAATGTAATGGTCGCCAATCCCGAAAATGGGCCAATTATACAGACAAATTGAATTGGGTTTAAAGGCCACCAACACATGAACGGTTATATGGCATCTAGCAGGAATGAACATGCAAGACTCATCCTCCATTTACATAAAGATAAACTATGAAGAATGGGCCTAGAACAGAACTGCAGAGTTGCTGCAAATTCTATAGTAGACACTCCATTTACGATGGGGCCATGTTACCACGTTTGCATACGCGGAGTCATAATAAAAACCTTAAATGAGCATGACAAAAAAATGACAAAATGAATATTTATAATGGGGGGTCCTACACCTCTGCATGTGACAGTGTGTTTGTGGGATTGCAGTATTCTATCCCGGAAATTTCCGATGGGTGGGGAGCGGCAGGTAAGGAAGAAAGAGGATTTCACATCCAAAAAATCTGGTATGAAAACTGAAAGGGATTCGTCTCGATCAGAAGTATGCCAAACACTTGTCGTTCACGAGACGACTGCTTTACTGCGCATGTCTACTTGCAGAAATGAATGCTCCTGCATAATCCTGGTCATGTTTGTGCGGGAGTAAACATTTTTCTTTTCTTTTTTGCTCTTTAATAATACGGTTAGTACCAGTCGATGACTGCAAGTAATAAAAAGACATATTACAATAGTGTTTACGGTAGTTTTTAAGTGGGTTATGACATTGATTTCAACAAAAAAAAACGTGTTTTGACTTGGCAATATTTTTAAGAAAAATATTCTGGATAATCATGTTCGTTTTTGTACATGGGTAAACTTTGTTTGCACTTTAATCGTAACTGAAGATGATTGCATGTAATAAAAGACATATTGAAATAGGGAAGGTGCACAACTACACCATGACACAAAAATTCCTGCCTAGATTCGAGTTTGTAGTGTCAGCTGTTCTTGGATTATCGCGAAGACAAGATTTCGGGACGGACCAACTGACAGACGACAGACATTTGCAAAGCAATAAGGGGGGCATAATAACCTATAAATATGTGTTATCGGGATGTATTCAATCCTTCAAACATATGACGCAAGGAAAGGATTAGAAGGTAACTAGAGCAAACACTGTTGGGTAGATTCGCATAAGAAATCTGCCACGGTAACAAAACTTGTAACAAAATCACTAAAAATTGCAAAATTTGGCAGGAATGTTTGTCATGGTCTAGTTGTGCACCTGCCCTTTTGGGTAGATTCGCATAAACGCGGAAAACTAATTAATTGTTATGCCTTTCAGCACAAATCATTTTCAAGCGTAAATACTGTTCTGACTCATTGTATTGGCAACTTGTCTACTACCTCATCTTCTGCCTTCGTAACTTTCGTACAGCTCACACCTTTCCTAATCTATCGTAATTATATTTCACAACAAAGAACAAAACTATATCAGCATACATATATTTATCCTTGGTTTGTTTACAATACTTTGTATAAAAAAAGGACAATTTAGCCATGTACATTTCTGTAACACATTGTATTGGGAAGAGAACTTGTGGCCCGACCCATCTGCATACTTATATGGCAATAACATATGTTTAAATCGAAACGTCAACGTTATGTGCGTGAAAAAATCGCGCGAATAAATAGGCTAATCGTTAGTGAGCGATGTATTTGGCCGAATCTTCTGCACATGATACAATCTTAGCTGGCCGAGACTATACTAGCCAGTATAAGCCAAGACCGGTTGATCGCGTGCATACCGTTCTCAAAAGCTAATTCTTTAACTAAACGTTGGTGACATCGCCGACGGAAAAGGAATGAATATAAATACGTTCCCCATCCCCTCCCACCCCACATACTTTATTTGTTTCTTTGTAAAGACGAAACAACAACGAAAAACGATCGTTCCCGGGAACGAAAACAAAACAATGTGCGTTTTTTGCTATTGAATTCAATAATACGTTTAATCTTTATTTAATACCCACATTTCGGAGCTATGTCATCACGAAACTGTTTCACATTGTCCCGATAAGATGGCCAGAGAAATATGACCAATTGCCGTCTAGTTCTTCTACGGTCGTGAAAGCATACTCATTCTGCACCCATACTTGGTCACCAATGTCTAGTTGTACCATCGTTGCTATTGTCGATGTGACAAACAGTCCGGAGTCGCTGGTCGTTCCATGTGCGAGCACATTGCTGAGTCCGGCTCCATTTTTTATAAGTTTCGCGCTCACTGAATGCTGAGGGATGTTTGTAAGGGTGACGAAAAACGCGTACACTCCTTTGACTGGTGCGGTGAAGTGACCATGGAGTGGACTGTACGCATTGCCCACGTTGGTAAGGACACTGTCAAATACGATATGCTGGTGTGATCCTAGGACTGGGAGTGTCGCAGACAGAACGGCATTGAAGGCTATCGGTCCTACAGCTGTAATTAAACGTAAATATGTTTTATTTTTTTACTGAAGTTCAATGGCCCATGCACATTTTCAACTAGCACATTCATAACGTGTTTAACCCTTTTGTCGCCATAGTCAAAAACGTTGATTTTACGACCAATGTAGGCCTAGATCAACATGCAAACTATGTGCAGGATGATCAGGGTCTACATTGTTCGCCACTGAGTAAGAATCTTTTCTAAAACAGTTTTTTTATAAAATATTACCGGAAGGTTCAAATTCAAATTTAGCAGACGACATTTGAAATTTGGCGGCGAAATGATTAAATACACAGGCAGGTCAGAGGTTTACTTCAAGTACATGGTTGAAAACCCATGCACACGAAGCATAGATAATATACTCGGTAAACACGTTTTGGACCAGGGCATATAATGGCGCATAAAAAGAAAACTAGTTGACGGCCTTGAATATTCTCTTTTTCAAATCAAAGACAAAAATGTATTCCATTACATAAAATAAAATAAACAAAACAATATCACCGGTTCCATTTTTTATAAGTTTCGCGCTCACTGAATGCCGACGGATATTTGTAAGGGTGACGAAAAACGCGTACACTCCTTTGACTGGTGCGGTGAAGTGACCATGGACTGGACTGTACGCATTGCCCACGTTGGTAATGGCCCTGTCACACTATAACGTTTTAGACAACGTATGCCGACATATGAAAATTGTATCAAACACGCTGGCATACGTTAAAAATGAATTAAAAAATCAATTGGAAGCCTCCTTTTGACGTACACATAGCGTATTGCTAACGAGTTGAACGAATATATAACCTATGTTTAAAGTATGAGTAACTTATTCATAACTTGTCCCTAGCGTTTACATAACTTATACAACTTTTACAAGCATGTGCCAGCGTGTGCCCAGCGTACCTCTAGCGTTCATGACTTATGCGGAACTTATGCGCAACGTTAGTCTACACCATATATATAGCTGACCCCAAAACGCTGGCAAATACGCTACCTGTAAGTTCCAAACACGTTCAGTAAGTTTTAAACACGTATTTAACACGTTGAGTAATTCTAGGATCGTCAGGCATACGTTCAATACGTCAATATACGTTGTGGAAAGGTCAGACAGATATAAGTTAATGATAAGTTAACAGTACGTTGCTCATAGGTTAGGAAAAAGTTTCACAAACGCTACACAATCGCCAAGCTGGTTGCCGACGTATTTCGACGGATGCCAACTTATGTGTAACTTACTTGTAGCGTATGTAAACGTGTGCATAACTAGCCTGTCACGTTCCTCTAACTTATGCTAAACTTATAAACAACACGTCGGCATACGCTACAAATTTTGTGCATGCATACCTTTTTTGACCGGCATCGGCGTACGACAACCTATGCCAGCGTATTTCGGCGTGCTCGTAACTTGTGTAAAACTTATCCCTAACTTATTTGACGTACACCAGCGTGTTTCCCAAATTTCTCGTATGTCGGCGTACGCTGATGCTATACGCCGTAGTGTGACAGGGCCATAAGGACACTGTCAAATACGACATGCTGGTGTGATCCTAGTAGCTATCCGAATGCACTAAGGGTCACTAAAAAAAAGTTACAAAATTTCTCAATAATGAGTATAGTCGCCACCATTTCCATGACACTCCATGAGCCTGTCCCTGGTCGAATACACAAACAGTGTTCGAACCCGTACAATGATCGCTGAACCATGACATTCGTCCATAACCGTTATTATCTCAGTTGATAATTGATATTCAACAATAATTATCGTTTACAATGAAAGTTTGAAAAAAAAATTATTTTTATTGGTTACTCGAATGTCTGTAACTGTTATTTTTTATGGACTTTGCAACACTTTTTACAGACCCTTTGTGTGTTCGCGATATTATTTTAAAGTCATATCTTGTTTGAAATTTAATTTTTCTGATACCAAATTAACCTTACTAAATAGATACATAAATTCTGTCATCTAGTTTTATTTTTATATGACTTTATATACCCTGGTCCAAAACATTTTTTACCGAGTATATATACTAGCAGCATCGATTTAGAGGAAAAGCTGTTTGAACTTTCTCCAATGTGTCATTTTGTTTGTTACGGCTGTCATAATGAAGGATTAAAAGCAACACTAAAGCATTGTCATCTTAAAGGGCGTCACAGGAAGAATATGGCAGCCGAATGATATGCTCGTTTACATGAGTTACTTGTACTGCATATATATAGTTAGTACGGCGCTGCATATATCTTATTATAGTTTTATTATTTTAATCATTAATTGGCTTCCTGTGATATTTCATAAACAGCGAATGTTATTAATAGTTCCCTTCCTAAATGGAAACGTAACATTAATAAGTGTAGGATTTTGTCGCCTGGCTATCCATCCACGAACTCAAAGAAGTCATCACCGGAAGTTACGTCATTCAGTGGGAAGAAGCGGCACGTTGCATTATATAACAGGATGAAAATCCAAAAAAATCGTTCAAATCTAAACTACGTTGACTACCGTTAAATATTGTGCTCAACAAATGGACTGGGTTCTGCGTTTTATCAGAAGTAAAATGGAATTAATAGTTGCCTATGATTGTTGCAGTTAAAGGCCACTTGATAGGACGTATCATACTAACCTAAGTTTATATGACTCAAATGATCCATTACAGATACGATTACTTGCATTGTAAGAGGTTTTAACGGATAACAAACATCTGACCTCCATTTTTGCAAAAGTCAGATTTAAAATGGTGGTTTCGGTGAATCTATTCAAACACGTTAGGTTAATTAGTTTTGATATATGGCCTCATCGTGTATGTTAAAGGCACTGGCACTGGAGCAGCAGATATTATATAAAAAAATATATACGATATCCCCCTATATAACACATGGTAGACATCTTTGTTTACGCCAATATGACCAACCTCGTTTCGAAGGCTGTATCTTTGTCAAATTACAGAATTGATTCAAATCCTCTTTTTTTTATTATATAATATCTGCGGCTCCAGTGACAGTGTCCGGGATCAATTTTACTTTAAACTTGCTTGCATATAATTAAATACACCTTGCAGTCTTCGGTTGTATTCGCTAAATTCTATAGGATTATTGGTGAAATACAAGCAACAGTTAATAATATGCAAAAACAATTTGCATTATGCTGTTCTTGTAATTAATATCAGGGAGTAAGTAAGTATACTCCCTGTTAATATAAATGACTAGCAAATGCAATTACGTCGAAAAACTAACGGGACGCCATGAGCTTTTTAAAAAAATGAGACTACCGTATGACCTTTTAAAAGAAGAAGTAATAAAAAGCACCTTTTGCCACTTTCCTACGAAGAAATAATATTATTCGTCAAATTATGTCCTTCCTCATTTAGCTGTTTTTTTCTCTACTTTACACAAATCTGTTTCCAACACACTTTAAAAATAGGTAAACAGATATATAAATTTTAGATAAAATATTCCTTACCATTCTGAGCTTGTAAACTCTGCACTGACTGTTTCAGCTGTTGTATTTCCAAAGACATCGCATTGAACCTGGCCTCAACGTCAAATTCCTCTACTAACAGTCCGTGTGTTCTTGTTAATACAAGACAAACGACAACGCTAAATATAATCGACATTTTTATGGTAATTCTTCAGACTTCACTGTAATTGTACAGAACGTATTTGATAATATTTAGAAGAAATGAAACATTTGACCGTATACAGGCCACGACTGTCTTTAAAGACGTCTTATCTATTACTCTCTTATCATCATTATTAGTTTCATACGTATTAATTACATCGAATGACGCATTTGCCGTTTATTGAAAAACAATGGGCTCTAAATGCATTTTTATCAAAGATCTTTTCTTAAATTTTATATCACCAAACTGTTTGAGAAAAAGTTAAACCCGGTATGTATACACAGCAATGAATTACTTTCTATAATAGAACTATGGAAAGTGAAAAAATAAATTGTGTGTGTTCTTATTCTGAACTAACTTAATGTTATAACAAAGCATTAATATCAGTGACCAAACTATGTTTTTTTTGTCAATGCCGGTATTACCGTTTCTGCCATATGTCAGCAGCCGATTGTCAATATGGAATTCTCGGCGCATCTTTTATTGTGCAGCAACAGAAAATGACCAAAGTGTTTCAAATGCCCGATGACTGAACTAAACGCTCCTGACGGCACGCATTCGATTTTCATTACGCGATATCCCGGTACATCCAATGAAAACGACCATTTCGTATACACATATACCTACTAAACGATCATGTTTGTACTTTTTGCCTTCTCAGGATTAAAATTGCCATGCCTCGGGGTCCAAAATTTGTATATATATAGTTTACATGATTAACAGATTTATAGCGAAAAGACGAAAGACGCACACTATCTGAAACGCCTTGGTAAGTTTTAATAAATTCAAGTTCACGTGAATACATCTGACAATCACGATAGTCCTGAATACTTTTAAGCTATCTCCGCATTCTCCCATATACGGTACCTTTCCACATTGCCGTATTTATGCAATGCATATCTATCATATGAACATCAAAACATGTATCATTTGAATAATTTATCATTTTAAAACGTTTCATTTATTATTAACAAGATATATTCTACTGTAAAATAGGTCTTATGAATGTCCTGTATTAGATAATCGTATTTGTTTAAATGAAAGAGTGTGAAAATAACAAACTCGACCAATGTTTAACCATGCTAAACCGAGCAGCCTTTGTGACTTCTGATTAGTTTGCTCATTTTATGTCCCCACAGTGACGGATAGTCAAGGGGAAAATGTCACCGAAACTGCAATATTTCTCTATTCGGCATATACGGCCAATGTCAGTCTAGCATGTTACTTGTGGAACGGCTCTGTGGCATAGGCATGTACTCCCAATACACTACAATGATATACGTTTAGTACATTAGCAGAGACCATCTTGTTTCAAAGAACCTTGCGAATGAGAGTGGTTTAAATACGTTGAAGGTTTCAATAGAAGAAGTGTTCCGTATAACAGCATTCAAAGTGTGTGTTGTCGTCGTGTCCATCATGAAGACTGTTAATGCACCCCATGCAGACAGTGTAAAACATATGCATATCTTTTATATTCGAATGTCAACACTTTTTCCATGCGTACCTTGAATGGTCTATAACAGTATTCGAGATATAGTAATTCTTCGAAAATGATTTGAAGTCTTTTATTTATTTACAGAGAACTGAACAATTGTTTCACTGACAATGTGACGATCGCATGTGGCAAAAGATATTTCTTCCTCTGACTTAAATTGCTATTTGACTATACTTATCACGTTGCATATGCTCGCTATAGTCTATTGCCATGAAACTATATAGCACACACAAAATTCGTTAGAACGATTTAAATCAAGAGTGTGTAGCCTTAACCATCTAATCATTAGAGTTCGTGTTTTATCTTATCTCTCGTCACTTGCGTAGGAAGGGCGAATATTATCTGACCGTCGGTACATTTCTTTGTTTATAAACTTGCATTGTAAAGCCTGCTTTAAAAACATATATCTTCATATATCTTCAAAATGAAAACATGTTTTTTCATCACTGTGTTCTACGTCTTTTTATTAGTATCTTTCGTACACGGCCTGTTGGATGGTCTGCAGCAGCAGAATATCGACGCTAAATTTCAGGCACAAGACCTTCGAATACAGCAATTGGAAGAAACTGTGCGGAATTTGCAAGCTCAAAATTGTAAGTGACCGATTAGTACACATTTTAAAATGGACATGCCCGTTACATAACTTAAAAATTAATCTATTGTATGTTGTGCTGAAGTGTCTAGATATTGTTAAACATGCTTTCTTTTTATCCAAATGTTGCGAGACAACATCCTTAATAGTAGTTTAATTTGTCTTTTAATGGTAAGTGGGATTTTCTTTGATAGAAGTTATTTTTAATTAGCACGTGTGTCTATATACGAGAGGCGCCCCACTTATATTTGAACACTTTTGTTTAAGGTGGTTTTTTTCAGCGGAAGTGATTGTCATAAAAAATACGTGATTTAATGATGTGAAACTGTCATTTAGAACGTATGCATTTAAAAATAATATCCAATTTCACGCGATCCTTTTTAAATTGCATTTTGAATAAGGTGTACACCATTTTCTAATTTGAAGCCTATATGTTGCTGTTGCCGTAGAGTTTTACCTTAAACCAAATAATTGCACTAAATGCATATCATAATTGTTTAAACCTGTGTTTATAATTTAAATATGATCGTACGTTTTATTTAAAGACAAAAATATAGATGCTGAATTAAAAGCTCGACTTTTTATCGCAATATTAAAACATTGACAGATAATAGGAAAATTTGCTCCTGTGTTACTGATAATTTTATAAATTAACCAAAATAACTGTTTTTATCATATTTTGTGATATAAAAACATGAACAGTTATTGTTGATGTATATCATATATGTATATCGTATACCTTATAAAGATATATTTGGTAAACAAATATATTATTTTTATCATTATTTGCAAATGTGTGTGTTTTGACCCTAAATTTTAAGTTATATATTTTTCTATCTTTTCTTTTGAGAAACTTATGAAACTTGTTTTTTATAGCGGAGGAAGTCACAAAAATGCCTGCAGTTAATGTTTTGAGCTAGACGCTTTCGTAAATTTAGTCATTTTCATAGTTGAATTTCATGTAAATTTTCGCTAAAATCTTGAAAATCGACAAATTAAAAAAAAATGCATATTACACTTTTCTACGTTCAGGCATGGACATATCGAATTACTCTAACCTTTAACGATATTTTAAAAGCATTTGTGTTAAAATTTGTATTGCAGTTATTTTTATAATTGACGATTTTTGCTTCAAAATGTCATTCTCTACCCATTTTCAAAAAAGCGGATGCAGCAACATTAGGAAGCACATAATAGTGCATGTCATAATGTTTCATATCGAAGGAATCATTAGACTTGACATTACAATCAACATATTCGGCGAGAATTTCAAGATAGTTGATTCAGTTACACAATAAAAGTGTTCAAATATAAGTGGGGCGCCTCTCGTATACTCAGCAAAACGACAAGGTACCCCCTGTTTATGCTGATATTTCCATAGGCCAGATTTTAAGAGCGTATACAAGCTTGAACATAGTTTGTAAGAATGCTTAATTGAATAAGAAATATTAAAAAAAAAAATGTTTCAAATTTGCCATGTAATAATCTGTTATGGATGATATGAAAACTTCAAAGGGAGGTGATTTGATAATTCCTGATAATCAAAAGGTGCTATCTACAAATGTATGTTATGTTTGTTTTGTAATATTTTGGGTACAGACATTTTGTCTCGGACAAATTTAGGTATTTTGCATAGAATTCATGTTTGTTAGGCCAAAAATGCATGTTTTAAGAAAAATGGAGATAACGTCCTTGTCTTCTAAACTTTTCAAATAAGTCTTTGTTTGGACTGTTGGTGACGGTCTATCTACTTGCTCAGTATATATCTGCTTACTGACAACTGCGTAGTCATTCGTCAATTAATCTTGTATACGAGGTTATATCCATATTTTTTTTAATTTCAGCCGCAAATGCAAAAGGACCTATCGCCTTCAATGCAGTTTTGTCCTCAACTCTTGCCAACCTCGGTTCGCATCAACAAATTGTTTTTGATCACGTTATTACCAACGTCGGCAATGCGTACAGTTCCTCACATGGCCACTTCACCGCTCCCGTCAAAGGAGTGTATGCATTTTTTGTGACCCTAACCAACGTTCCACAGCATAGCATCCAAGCGGCACTCATGAAAAACGGAGCGATCGTTGGTAATGTGCTCGCACATACGTCAACAGTCAGCGGACTGTACGTTACATCGACGATTGCATCTATGCTCGAGCTAAATGTGGGTGATGAAGTATGGGTTCAAAATGAGTATGATTTAGGCATTGAAGAGTTGGACGGCGGGTGGTCATACTTTTCTGGCCATCTTATTGGTGCCATGTAGAGCAATATTTCTAATATTTTAGTAATAAATGTAGCATATAATTAAAATGACTCCACTTTAATACGTTTTCACTCATTACGTATATATAGATATATATATAGATATAAAACTCGAATAGGAAAATCACAATTCAAGGACGACAGTCAACCACAAACACACAAAGAAACAAAGAACATATTTAAAGATGATAAAAGGCCAAATAAGACATCACAAGCACAAAACAGTTGACAATAGGCCTACCGCCTTGGAACGGTCAGTTGCAAAAAAGGCCGCTGGGGGTTTAAACCAGGTTCTAGGGTGCACCAAACCTCACACTTACCCTACTGTCAACCCAATAAAACGGGACAGTGTAAATAAACAATCCCCGCCATGAACTATTCTCTAACCAACAAGGCAGCATTAATAGGCAATATAAGTAAAACACAAAGATGCTCGTGTATATATATAAATAAAAAAAAAATAGCCTAGAAAGCCACAAAGAAGGTACTCAATAACTTGGCAGAAGCCAGAGCAACAAATGAATAAACCATTGAGGGCACGACAAGACAAGACTGCAGACAACCATCAAACGTAACCGTCCTTTTGGGCTTTAGGTAGACGTCATCATAGGGTCCACAGCATGTCCGATCATCGCACAATCAAAGAGGAAAGCATAGTGGCGAACTGTAAATGGGTCCACCAACAAGCATGCAGTGCGTTGCAAAATGATAGGGTCATAACCTCTTTTGATAAACCTTTTAACAAGTTTAACAAAGATAGTATGAAAGTGATGATGACCAAGGATCTTACGAAGTCTGTAAATCACATCACCATAGAAGTCGGGTTGTGATAGTCCTTGTCGCAGAAGAGTTCTTAAATTGCTTTTATATTTGGAAAGAAGATCAGTGTTACGATAATAAAATTTATCAAAGGTTTTACGAAGTTTATGGTAACGGTAACCCTGATGGAGTAGCTTTTTAGTTATACAAAGATAACGAATATTAAAGTCCTCAACTCGAGTACAAGATCTAGAAAAACGAATAAGTTGAGACACATAGACTCAATAAGAAGTTGCTCGGGGAATATCCCCATCTAAATGGGGATAATTAACAATATCAAAATTAAAATCATCTCTCTTGTCATATATTTTTCTAATTATTTCACCATTTTCAATGGAGAGATGTAATTCAAGAACAGAAGCGTTAGTATCAGAAATATTAGCTTTGTTAAGTTGAAGTTCTTTAGGGTATATATTATTAACCACAGTAGAAAAGAAAGGGTTGTCAATGTTTAATATGTCATCCAGATCCCAAGAGGTGTCATTAAAAGCCTCAATAACATTTTCCTGGGTATCGGGTGAAATCTCTTTCATAGCAATATAAAAAAAAATCTGCGACAAGGAGTGCACAGTTCGTACCCATAGGGATACTAACAATTTGTCTATAGACGGTCGTTCCATACCTGACGATCCTTCACAAACTTCTTGGCAAGTCCACATAGTGTAATTGTCTAAACTGCCGTTAGTAAAAAACGCTTCAATATTATTACAGGCCAGAAATGTAGTATTTTCCCTAGCGAATGTTTTTTGAATAAGAGCAATAAGCTCGTCTTTGATAAGGTGAGGTGGTAAGGTTGTATGTAGTATAGAGAAGTCATAAGTGCTAATAGATGAAACTTGACGTTTAGTGCACATTTTATCAAGAACGTCTCCTGATATTTTTATAGACCAAAACAAATTAATCCCAGAGTTTTCATAAGTTTTATAACAATAATATTTAACGTGATATTTAAAGGCAGTAAGACAAGGAGTTAAAGTTTGGAGATGTTTGTGGTGGGGTGGTGCAGGCACTAGAATTCGAAATAAAGAGAGCCCTATACGGATTTTTATGTAATTTAGGAATCCAGTACATAGTTGGCGGTTTGTAGTGAACTGGAGTATACGAATTAGTGCTACCGAGTTACAGAGATAAAACACTGACATAATGTAGGCGTCAAACAATAATTACATTATTAGTTGCTTTTTCAGCAGGAACTAAAACAAATTTATTATGAAATTCTTGAATTTCCGATTTTAAATTACGAAAGGAAACCCTAGGTCTCGTATGAAGTAAAGAGGGGTTATCATTATAAAAGTTAATACGTGTATCTATAATTTGAAAAAAAATGACTTTTTCCAAGTAGAAAGAGAGTTTGGCTCCGCATGCTCGCTACGACACCATTTTATACTAAAATCCTCAATGGAACTGAATTGAATTGAATTGGGGTTTTAATGCTCACCGACACATGAAAGGTTAATGGCACCTAACAGGAATGAACATGCAAGGCTCATCCTCCATGTACATCGAGATAAAATATGGAGAACGGGCCTAGAACCATGAACTGCAGAGTTGTTGCAAATTCATTCGTAGACACTC
Organism: Cyrtodaria siliqua; assembly: GCA_037043455.1. Lineage (NCBI taxonomy): Eukaryota > Metazoa > Mollusca > Bivalvia > Adapedonta > Hiatellidae > Cyrtodaria > Cyrtodaria siliqua. The sequence goes on along the minus strand of JAWPHD010014810.1, from coordinate 4,253 downwards.
CAATGGATTGGGCGATCTGAGCACGACAGGCATTACAATCGATAGTTGAAGGTAATCTACACTTAGGTTTGGTGCACCCTAGAACCGGTTTAAACCCCCCAGTGGCCTTTGTTGCCACTGACCGTTCCAAGGCGGTAGCCCTATCGTCAACCCTTTTGTGTTTGTGATGTCGTTTGCATTTTTTATTACTTTTGCCTTCTCGTTTGTCTGTTTGAATGTTTGTTTTTGTCTTTTGTGGTTAACTGTCGTCCTTGAATGCTGCTTTCCCTGTCCGATATTTTTATCTTTCTTAGAACCTTTCAAAAACAGATGCCGAATACGTTTATCAACAATATCAAAATTACCACTTATGACATGACCTGCTGAAGCATAGTAAAATGTTGATGTGTTACACATTCCTTAGGAGTGTTATTTAATATATCAAGATCAGAAACTATTTTGTTGTAGTTGAAAATAATATTTCTAATAGGTTTTATACTAATAACAAATTACAGGACTTTCTGAATTTTTGAAATATTTAGGGACAGAATCAACAACATGATTATCTCGAAAAATACTGGGCATGTCAATGAAATCAATACCTTTATTAAGATATAGTATTTTTAGAAAATGCCTGACGTGATCAGACTCCTTGTCAATATGGGGTCGGAGGGCATGTTGTGTGTAGATTTGAATTATGGAAGCAGTGTTATACAATGGATCTGTACGAATTAATATTTTGTATGCTTCCTCGTCGATCAACTTAAGTGAAGAAATGGACAGAGAGGTAAGCCGTGTAAGTATAGAGTGCTTTCCAGACTGTTTAAAAAGAGTATGTAAATCATTACGCGCGATTTATGTTTGATGTTACCATTACGTCTACGACCATGAGATCTAGATTTACGCTTTCGAATAGAAAATATAGAAAAAATGTCAGTATTAGCATCTTTTGAAATATTTCCGTGTTGATAAATATTGTCTTTAAGGTCGAGTGGATATGGTGTCTGTAAGTTTTTCATCCACTTAAGTTCTGCTATATGTCTAGCTTTTATTTTAAAGCTTTTAGTAGCATCATTATCATAAATTATATATTCAACAGATTGAACAGTACCGTTACTAAAATAATGACCTGATTGACGAAAGTGTTGATACGAGTAATTTTTTTTACTTTTTAAGATTACCTGCATTATATTTATGTAAATTTAGAGATCGACCTGTTTGTCCAACATATTGTATACAGCAACGTGGTGCATTTCAAGTCAAAACATAAAGGACGTGAGATGTACGTCAATCAACATTTGAAGCTAGACATAAATAAGTTGTATTTTTGTTATCGGCGTCAAACAATGATCAAACGTTGAGAAAGAAGCAGACTACGTTAACTTCGCAGTTCAAATCTACAGTGTAAGCAATAGAGAATAATTAACAGCATAAATTTGATACTGAATTTATGTCACTCGAGGAAAAAAAGGGTAATTTGGTTAAAAAATCTCGTAAATTATCACTTTTTACCTCGAGTGACATTAATTCAGTATCAAAATTTATGCTGTTAATTATACTGTTTATTATTTAACTTTACGTAAAAGAAGAAATTAAAAAATATTTTAACTTTATACCAGTGTGTTTTTTAACAAATATGTTAAGAAAGTAGTTCCGGCAAAGTTATATCATCACTAGTGATGACATAAAAAAGTTATATCGTCACTAGTGACGATATAACTTTTTTGTGTGATACTAAAATTACGTCATTCATAGTTCAATGTAAATTTATGACAGTTATGTCATAATTGTTTTTAATATACTACTGGAACTACATCAATCAGACTTAGATTATTGTATAATTGACTGTTTATTGAATAGAATATTCTCTATATTGTCGATGAAAAACCAAATATAAACAGTATGTCAACTCTTTAACAAATGGCTCGTTTAAACAGCATGCAAATCAATGGCAGGCGTACAATTTAGTATATACACTCACACAAAAAAGTACCCATTTTTTGCTGGTATTCCAATAGGTCAGTTTTTGAGGGCGTAGGACAGCTTGAACAGAGCTGTAATTAAACAATGTGTGATGTTTTTAAGCACACTTTACTGAGTACTAAATATTCATTTAAACAGTTCCAAATTTTGCCAAGTACTACTCTTTTATGGATGCTATGGAAACCTTAAAGGGCGGTAAATTGCTTATTTTTGATAATCAAAAGTTGCTACCTACACAATCAGTGTTATGTTTTTCTGTAATTTATTTCGAAAGCAGCGTATAGAGAATGTTGTCTTGGACAAATTGAGGTAATGTTTGTAGATTTTTTTTTTAACAAAACGGCTTGGTTTAAGAAAAGGGGGTATAACCCCCTCGTGTACTGAATTGTTCAAACAAATCTTGTGTTTTGACTATTGGTGGTGGTCGATCTAATTATTCTATATACATCATTTATTATTTCCTGTTTTGCTACCTATATAATAAGGGAAAGAAAGAAGGGTACGTTTTATTTTGCTCAGTATACGTTTGCGTTTAGCTTTGCATTTTAAAGCTCGATTTAGACAATAAGCTCAAATCAGCTATTTGCATCGACATACATTGATCATACATTGATCATAACCACAAGCTTATCCAACCATAAACGCAGACTTTCGAATAAGGTTTCAAAAAGAAAAGGTTCATCGTAAAATACAGCCTAAAGATGCTATAACTCTATATAAAGCAAATGGGAGGCGTTTTACGCTTGATTTACTACCAAATTCATGCACCGTAAACAGTATTTTAAGGTACCAGCGGCCTTTTTTGCCACTGACCGTTCCAAGGCGGTAGCCTATTGTCAACCCTTGTGTGTTTGTGATGTCTTATACTGTCTCACTCATCTTTATATATTGCTGTTCTTTGTTTCTTTGTGTGTTTGTGGTTGACTGTCGTCCTTGAATGCTACATTTCCTGTTCGACTTTTCTCTCAACTTTTGGTAGTAAAACAATCGGTAAACCGCGCCCATTTGCTTTAGGTATACGCCTACTAGCTTTATATAGAGCTATAGTAAAGACACGTTTCTAAGTGCATACGTTCCAAAGACCTTCGGAAACCCCAGAAAACATAGATTACATAGTTTAACGTTAGAATTAGTTTACGCTGAAAATATACTTGTATGTGTTTTGTTGAAATAAATTCGAGAAATAACCAACAATCCATTATTGAATGAATAGATAGTTAAAATCAAAAGTACTATTTCAGCTGTCTTTTTGACCTAATAGTTATGTATACGGATTATAAATCCGGAGGTCTCGAGTTCGAGTCCAGTGTTGGGCGAACTATTTTTCAATGATTAGGACAGTGTCGTTTTTTATAAAGATGTTGCTACAATGGTGTGATTTGAGTCTGTGACATTCCTTTTGGTGCAATGTGTACTCACATTTAGTTCATGTGCCATTCCTTATCCCACTGCTGTAGGCTGTCTAAAACACCTGGAGAGACAATGCTGAGTTGATGTTACGTTAGAGTAGTCTGCTAACAATCTCACCTAGCATTGCCTCTGGAAGGGAAGCCATTGATGTAAATGAATCGAATTGAATCGGGTTTTATAGTCGCACCAGCCGCTACGGTCATTGGTGGGGGAAGACCCCGGGTGCCCTCTGGGTAGAAACACCCGACGTTCAGCAAGCCAGCTGTATAGCTTCCTCACGCAGAGATCGAACCCACAGCGGTGAGGGGCAAATGATTTCAAGGCCGAGACTCTAACCATTCAGCCACGGACGCTCCCTGATGTAGAATGAGAAATAGCAGAGGACCCATTACCGTGCCTTGAGGTAACAGGAGGTGAATGGTGATGCGGTTGAAGTTTTGCCATCCAACACTGTAGGTTGGCTTCTAGATACCATGAAGTTCTTGATCCTCTGCAGTGTGTTTCCTAGGACTCCGTACTAGTCGAGTTTTATAGCCATTGTTGTTTTGTTTATTTACGTAAAATATAATTGTCCATGTATCCATATAGAGCACACGAGACATCATGTCTAAGTAAAATAAGCCATGTAACATCACATCATCCCCATCTAAATTTATTTCTAATCTTTTTTTTTTAAAGATGGCTGACCAATACACTTTTATAACAATAACTTTAGATTACATAATGGGACCTGTAGTTAAATAAACCTATTGTTTAATTGATTGTCTTGAGCATGTAACAAAATAATATGAAATAGGTTAAACCTATAGGGCGAGCACAGTTCATGTCTGATTGTGCGGTATGTGCACTGGTATGTGCAAGTCTAGCTGCGAGAATCGTAG